>VXAA01006474.1:433442-439010 GCA_013399115.1 Anseranas semipalmata
AAACAAAACAAAACAAAAACAAAAACTATTTTAAGACTTTTGAACTTTGACCAGATGTTGACACTTAATACGAAATTCCAGACAGCTGTGATTATTTTTTACTTTTTGTCATTTTTCATCAACAACAGAGGACCAACGAAACAAGAACACAAATGTGAAATCATGGGCTCACTGAAATGAATATGTCCATGTACAGATCCTCTGGAAAAAAAAAAAAAGACTCCAAGAGTTATAACTACTGTAGTATAAACATAGGAACTAAGTTAACTTGTACATTTCTGTTGATCACTCCGTTACGTTGCCTCAAATAGTTTTAGAAGAAAAAAAAATCCTTGTTTTCCACACTATGTGTGTTGTTCCCAAAAGAATGACTGTTTTGGTTCAGCAGTGAAGTCACTATCCATGAAAGACCTGTTTTGGCCAGTGAGAAAAGAACTACCCTGGAGATGAAGACGAAAAGTCTTGCTGGGTCTCTCATCACTCAGAAGACTGTTCCAAGAAGGCCTTGCCATTCCCTCGTTTTGTTCCTTCATAAAATGTGTCCTTTAGTTTCAAACAGATCTTTATAGTTTGTGCTTCATTAAGTCTCTCCCCATTCCTCCCCAATCTATTTTTTTTTTTTTTTTGGACTCTTCTTCAAAGAGCTTGCAGGTGAAGATTTAAAAGACAGAACAGACAGAGCAGGAGCTTCTTCCAGTAGTTCTGAGCCTTGGCTTTGGACAAAACAAAACTAAAAGTTGGGCAGCTTTCCTCAATGAAAGAAGTTACTAACGGTCTTTGCACCAAACCTAGAACTTTATCATGAACTCAAAGCTTGGGAAAAAAAAGCAAGAGAATACTGTAACAAACTTCGTACAGAGTTCGGTCTATTAATTGTTTCATGTTAGATATTCTATGTGTTTACCTCAATTGAAAAAAAAAGAATGTTTTTGCTAGTATCAGATCTGCTGTGGAATTGGTATTGTATGTCCATGAATTCTTCCTTTCTCAGCACGTGTTCCTCACTAGAAGAAAATGCTGTTACCTTTAAGCTTTGTCAAAATTTACATTAAAATACTTGTATGAGGACTGTGACGTTATGTTTTAAAAAAAAAAAAAAAAGGTGTTAAGTCACAAAATGCGGTAATAAATATTTCATTTTTGATTTTTTGTTAGGCTTTTGTGTTTTTAATCATGCTTAGTCGAGACTGAAGTTATTGGGAGAGATGTCTCAAATATATTTCTTCATAAGCATTGAAAAGAAAAGTTGGAAAAATCAGAAACAAGCCTGTCTTCAGCATTAATAGAATAATTGGGTGAAAGAACATCTGAGATGATATGTTTCTGCTGATTATCAATATTATATTCGTACCAGATTAAACAAAACTCAAACTGTTCTCTCACCAGCTTGTATTTCAGAGAGCTGTGTCTAATATCTGTACTGTCTGCTAATAACATAGAAGCTCTGTGTGAGTTGTGAAGGCCCATGTACCAGACCAGTAAGCCCATGTGTGTTGTGTATGTGTACGTGTACGTGTACGTGTATGTGTACGTGCGTGTGCATGCGCAGTCGCTGCAGTCCTTAACTCCAGCTATTTAGCTCAGCACTGAAGAGTGGCTGTAACCCAGGCGTAGGTTCAGAAGTTTTGGGAGGAGAAAAGCAGCTGTGAGTTGAACGAGAGTTATACCTGTGCGAGGATTGCATAATGCAGCTTTTGAGATGGTTTTATTGCTTTTCTTTTCTTCATTTGTTTTCAGAAGGAAAAAAAAAAGGAGGCCATCAGCTAATGAGGGAAAATGTTAATTTGACATTTTAAATACAAATAGCTCGTGCAGAATCCTGGGTGAGGGTTGGTTTTACTTCAACAAAAGCTTGTGGCATTTTGAAGAAACTGAAGGAGAGTTAGAACCAGGAAGAAACGATCGCTGTTAGAAACGCAGCCCGCTTTCGCCGCGCTTAGTGGCACTGTTCAGTCAGCGAGAGCAGGATGGGGGCCCGAAGGGCAGGGGAAGCTCTGCCCTTACTTCGGGAGGAGGGGAGTGGGAAAGGGGTTGGAATTATCTTAACTTTCTGGGAGACAAATGTTGCCGATTTAACCATTTGTAGATTTGTAACCCTTCTCCTCCTTCCTCCTCCTCATTCCAAATGGCTGGTGTGTATTAAAAACTTTGACTGACAACTTTTACTGCTGGAATGTCGAAAGAGGTTCAGCCTCGGAGTTAATGTTTAATTTCTGGGCTGAGTAAATGGACCCACGCTGATGGCAACAGAAGGGAGGATGCCAGTGGAATGGGTGTGAGGATTTATTTAGCAGCCGGGTCCTGCTTTGTGGGCGTCTTTTTAAGGCACTCGTATGAAATGTAAAGGATGATAATTCCACACTTGGCTTTGATGCTCTCTGTCCTGGTTAAAATCACATCGACCCATAAGTCCTGAAGGAAGAGCACGCCCTGCGTTCCTATTTCCAAATTCTGGTCATTGTGGATGCGGAAAATAAGAAGGCAAGGTTTGTTGCGTCAGCACGTTAAAAGGGAGGCTGTGTTTTTAATCAGTACTTTATTTTCTTGCAGATCTTTTCTTTACAGTTTTAGGAGAAATGCCAGAAAACGTCCTTGCACAGGTAGAAGGACAGGGAATGATTTGTCCGTAGTAGATTGTTGGTTTTATAACGAACTACATATTTATATTGCTGTGTTGTCCTTTATTTTCTTTCTTGTTTCCCCTTTTGGGCTGTGCTCTCCGTGAGATGTGTTGCTGAAATCCAAGGTACAATAACGCGCAGAGATTTCTCCATCTGAGATTTACTGTTTAGCATGGAAGGTTCCGATTTTGGTATTTTTAAGAACTGCTCAGCTGTCAAAAGCAACCAAAACGGGAATAATGTTTTGACAGCGGTACAGTGTTAAAGAAAATACTCTAGTCTGAATAAAAATTGCTTATGCTGTGGGAAACGAAGGGTAACAGAAGAAACACCTTTTGTTTACACACACACATGTTTATAATCCCAAATCTCCATTTCTCTGAGCGGGTCTGGGCTGGGAGTCGCAGCCACCACAAACGAGGGATTTTTCTTCCAGATTTTGCTGCGTTTAAGGCGAAGAGAGGAGGAAAGCGCACCTCCGCCAGNGCCCCCCCGCCAGCGCGGCCGCCCCCAGCCCTGCCCGCCGCGGCGAGCGGGCGCCGCGGGGCCGAAGAGGAGATGCCGGGGGAGCCGAGCGCTCCCCCTCTTTCACTCCTAGCGGCAGAGCGAGCCAGAAAGTTGCCCCACACCAGGTTTGCGAGGGCCGGGGCCGGGGAGGGGCCGGGGCCGGGGCCGGGNCCCGAACCGCTCCGGGCGGGAGCTCCCCGCGGTCGGGGCCGCGGCCGCTGCCCGGGGCGGGAGCAGGGGCTTCGCTGGGCCGGGGGTGTCCCGCCCCCGCGGCTCCTCGCCGCCGCCCTGCTGCAGCCAAGGGGAAGCGGGGCTGGCTGCTAAGTCTTGTGACGGCACTTCTGGGTTTTTCCTTTTTCTTTTTCTTTTTTTGGGGGGTGGGGGAACAGAGCCCGATGGCGCTGAACGAGGGCCGGTCTGCTACCAGGCTGGGGAAGCCCGGCGTCGTTGAGCCGAGAAGGGCTGTGCGGGGATGGAGGCTGGTGGGGGAAAGGTTCGAAGGCGGATTTTAATATTAATAGTTTTGGTGGCGAGAGAGGGAGACAGAAGGGAGGTCGCTGCTCTGGGCAGAGTCTCCGCGACAGTGCTGATGGATGACCCCGCGCAGCTCAGCAACTCCTCCCCTCATCCCCACACGGTGTCAGAGCTACTTTGCTTGCGGCTTTAGGAATAAAATAAATAAACACCCTCGGCCCCTTCCGCGCATCGATTTATGGATCATTATGAATCAATTACTGCTCTCAATATTTTAGAATTTGCTTATATAAAAAGGGGGTCTGCAGCCGGAAAAATACATTAATCTTTACCTTAGCAGGAAATACAGAACCTTCCTGTATAGTCCTGTGACTAAAAAATCGCTACAAATAATTCGGGTTTAACCATTTTCCAAGAGCCGCGTGGCTGGGGAGATGATGGATGCCGTAACCGCGCACCTCTGAGAGCGACTTTCAAACGGGTGGGATCCGCAGCGCCCGTGGAGCATAAGCAGCGTGTCCGCGCGGTGCGTGCAGCTCCATTATTTAACCCTGGCAGAAAAAGAAGAAAGCAAAGAGCAGAAAGAAGCGAGCCCCCTGGCATCCCCCACGGGGGCCGGGGTCCCCGCCTGCGGGGCGGGGGCGCAGAGCGGAGCCCGCTGGCTGGCTCCGTGCTCCGGGAGGGGACAGAAAGTGTGTGAAGTTGGATTTCTCTCGCTTTTTCTGTGTTCTCCCATTTGCAGCAGTGTTTGAGGATCTCAAGGTGTTTCTATGGCTACCTTGTGTATGTGGGAGGGTCATATGTGGGGGTGCCCAAGAGAAAAGGCAGCTCTTGGGTGATCATTTATCAATGTCACCCACATAATGATTCTCTCTGCAGCCTTCTATTGATGAGGATAATTACATTAGCTCAGAGTGACTGATCAATGAAAAACCACCAAACAAAAACTTCTTTACTCTCCTATAATACCAAAAACCGATACAGAAATAAGATAGAAAGCGAGGGTGGGATTTCCCTTTCCTTTCCCTTTAGCAATGATTTTTTTTTTAACGGACAAGGGAAAGTAAGGAAAATTTATCCGATCAGTTACCTTTTAAAAAGAGCCTACCATTTTGTGAAAAATGTTCCCCTAAATCTCTTGGCATCGTTCTTTGCCTGGTAAAGGCAAATACTTGTTCAGAATGTAACTCCTGCTTCTCCCCGGCTCCCCAAGCCCCTGCTTTACCCGCGCGTTCAGTTACAGGGAGGGGGCCGGGGCAGCGCCGTATTCTGGAGCTGCGAAGAGGGAAAGGGAAGGCAAATAACTTTTCTTTCACAGCCGCAACTGTCTATTTGTCAGGTTTTCTTTGTTTTTATCACTTCATAAAGTAGGTCTATTAAAGATGGAATGTTGCCTCCCTAAGATGCTGCTATATCGGTGAAAGTTTGCAATTAAATTACGGTTGCGTTCTTTCCAGAGTTAAAAATCAATGTTTTCTCAATTAAAGGGGATTTTAATGCTTTTACTTGGCAGTTGTTAAGGACGCCGTAAATTTTATTATAATGCCTCCAAGCTCCGAAGCCCCGCCAGCGGACAGGTTGATATTCATGTTGGTTTTGGGGAAGAGGTTGTTGCTGGTTTTGTTCTCTCTCTAAATGGCCTCCTTCAGAAAACTCGGTCATTTCCAATAACCGCAAGACAAACCGATGCACAGGGGCGGGGGCAGCCGAGGCTGCTCCTTCTGTCCCCCCCCTCCATTGCGTGCCGCTGACCAAATCCTCCGGCTTGGGGAGCCAAGGCAGCCTTCGCGGGGGCTCCCAGGGCGCAGAGGGGGTTACCCGGCTGGTGTTAGCGAGGGACAGGAGCGCTGCAGCCTCGGGGCACGTGGGCGGGACACGTCCCCCTGCCCCCTCGCCCGCGGAGCCCTCCCGGGGCCGCGTGGGCCCCCGGCGCCCGGCCGCTGCCCGCCGGCTGCGCTGGGCCCCG
>VXAA01006474.1:453172-558172 GCA_013399115.1 Anseranas semipalmata
CCCCCCAGCTTCTCTGAAACTCCCTGCTGGTCTGACCACAGGGTGAAATTCCATTTTTACTGTAAAGCTGGCACTCAGCTTTTTCTGACTGTATGATCACGAGGTACTGACCAGACACTGAAGCAATTTAATACGTGTAGGTACATCAGTTCACCCTGACCTACATCCTAGTTCTAGTTGTTGACTGACTGAGGAAAGATGAATTGTCATTCCCCCTCTCTGAAAATCAAGAAATGTATCAGAAGGAATAAAAATCCTTCCTGGCTATTGCAGCTAATCAAGAAATGCCTTCTAATAGTAAAAATACCATATAAATACAGTACAAATACACATTCAATGGACATAGTTTAAGAATTGAGAACAAGAGCTGCTCTGCTGTCCCTAACTCTAATATCGAGTCTTTCAAGATTTTCAAGCAGCTGGTGTCCAGATAATTTAGATACTTGCAGGCAGAATTGCACACAGAAGTGAAGAGGAATCTACTGCAAAGGCCTGAGCAACTGTGGCCTGTGGTGATTCATCCTACCCACAAGGCCAGCAGCTGTTTTCAGCAATCTGCAGCTTTTGGGTAGACTTACTGGCCTGGTATCCTTTCTCCTGCAAAGCTATTAAAGTGAGTGGAATTACATACAGGATGAACTTGGCTCTTAAGGTGTGGGAGAAACCATTTCCAGTACTGACATATGGATATTAGCACTTCTTTATGCAGGGCTTACAGACAGGCTTTAGGAATGTTTACAAGGTGGGAAGGACAATGAAAGAACATGTAAAATCATTTCACCCTGATTCATCTTTGGAAGGGACTCTGCACGTGGAGCTCTCTCTTTCCAGTTGGCTGCTTCAGCCAGAACCCTTTCTTCCAGTTCTGAACCTCATATCCCTCCCACACCAAGGAATTTGGGCTCTGTCCAATGGAGGACTGGGAAGAACATATACATTTCGTCTATACTCCCACATGCTTCTAGTCTTGGGGACTAGGGATAGCACTGCTGAAAAGTGCATGTGAACTGAGAAAAAAGTGCTCAGGAGCTAGTATGGAACAGGACTCCAGCAACTCCTTCCTTTATCCACACATATGTGGGCTTTGCCCCAGTTCTAGGAACCAAAGCTCCTATTTCTTTCCTGGCAATCAAGGGATGGCAACTGTATCCCCCTGCAGATGGATTTTAAGGAAGTCGAGCCAGTCTCTTATCAGCCACTGTGCCTATACTCAAGGAGATAATACATCTCCCAAGTCCATTTACATTAAAACAATAAACTGAGCCAAGCACTGTATTTTTATACCCAGTGGACCAGCTGCCTTTCAAGGCTGCAGAATTTTAAGAGCCGTAGCAGAGTTACACAGCTAGTTGAACCAACAACTTTCTTTCACGGATGCAACAGTGCAAACAAGCTATTGATTGGACAGTGGCCACCAGAGGAGCTGACTATAACATAATACTGTTCCCTAGATACACCTCGTTTAACACATTTGCTTCTTTTGCCATGGGTTCTCTGCATTTCAGAAGGCTGGTGTTGTGGTGAAGAGGTTTTATCCAAACTTATTTTATACGTTCACTCTTTATAAATGTGGGGTGTTTGCCATTTCTTGTAGTGTGATATCATAAATAGAGAAAAACAGGGTGTGGGAAGGTCCTAACTGTTAATGATACAAAGGTAAAATGTCACTCCTCAATCAGAAGTTAAGTTTAGCTTTGACATAAATGTGCAAACCATTACACTTAACCTCACAGCAGAATTTGGCCAGACATTCTCAGAAATTTGTCACAATTAGTCTTAGTGTGTGAGGCACAGAAAACATCTGGATATATGGGAACAATTTCAGAACATTATTCTCTTCTGGCATTCATATTTTTCTGCTGCTGATTGAGTTAATGATTTTCTGCTAATACATCTTCAGATACTGATGCTGATATATGTGTTCAGGAGAGATGGGTTAACTGCTTGGTTTGAATCTTGAAAATGAAGTATCAAGATTGAAAACATCATGAAAGTGCATAATTTTTGTATGCCTAAACACATTACAGAAAACAGGTAAGGAGGTGATATTTCTGAAGCAGCAGTGAGCAGCTTGTGATCTGAGTGATCACCTGTGAGTTACGGCTCACAGGTTTTATGTCTACTTTTGCCACTAACACCTGAATAAACTTGGCTACATCATTAGCCTCTTTTTACACAAATCATCCTTTAAATGACACTAATCATTATAGTCTTTACATGATTCCTTCCTGAAACTTAATTCATTAATGTTCATGAAATACAATGAGACAGTCAGACAAAATGTATTAGGTATGTGAAAACTGTATACTGGCTGCTGTACCATGGTGATTCTGCAGGGACCTTTTAAAAAAAGAAACAAAATCCCGTATTTCACATACTGTTTTGGTTCCTGAAACACTCCCAAGGCCAACTGAGGTAAGAGCAGACCTCAGGTTTATTTACATTTATACACAGGCACCTACAGATAGATACGTACACAGGAAGTAACAGTCATAAGTATGATTGTGCTAACTTTCTCCATTAAGAGAGGAAGATGAAAAGAGACAGAATGGTGTTAGGCAATACAGAAATGCTTACTCATGACTTTTATTTCCTTCCAGAACAGTTCATCAGTGCAAACACTTCCCCCTTGCTATTCAAGCAAGGTCACTGAGACCCTCAGTGATGTGCTGAGCAAGACCAACTCAAGCTAACATTGGTTGAGGCAGCTTCATTTTATGTGTAAAACTTGAAGCGTGTTCAGATAAGTCTTTTTTTATTTTCTTTCTCCCTACTTCCTACATTCCCTATGCTTTCCCACTTCTGTCGTGATGTAGGACTTTCCCTGAAAGCAGAAAGTTTCTGAAGATACTAAGAAGTCTGAAAAGAAAATTCATTAATCTAATTTTCATTAGGAATAAGCAAAGCTTTGTGATGCATATGGTGTAAGTAGCAGCAAAACGGTAATATTCACTTTACATTAAAGCTTCTTAAGCAATAGAAGTAGGAACCCAGAAGAGAGACACATCTTGCAGATGGTAACAATGGCACCCCAGTATTCCCCAAATATATTTATACATTTTCATAATCCTTTATTCTATCTTGATAGTCTCAAGTTCTACAGATCCTTTCTCAGAGATATTTTATATCCACTTTCAATCACCATGTAGGGACTATGGAATTTTGTTCAACTTAATATGAAGAACCTATATGGTACCTCTTCTTTTCTATTGTTGCTTTTTTTAACTCCAGATGTTCAATTACCTATGAGAGTACTCAAGGAAACATTGGTATGTTGTATTTCAGTACTGAATCAGTTTAATTGAAAAAATAACATGTGATGTGTACAGTAAGGGAATTTTAAATGAACTCCCTAGCATATTCATGGTTAAGTACAACGGTTTTGCTTTCTAATAGGATATAACACAGTGTTACTAAATGATTCCTACTAGAAAAACAATGAACTTAATACTCATATCAGAGCATTCCAGGGAGCCAAGCACACATCACAGATTATACTGGAGAGGACAGCAGGATGCACTGTCACCCACTACAGCCCCATCTCCAGCCATTCTGTTCTTTCAGTGATGGTGAAGTTCTTACACTCATGGAAACGTGCCACTAGCAAGAACAACCTGATCTGAGGCAGTAACTTGTCATGCCTGATTGATGCTTAGGACTAGCAGGAGTTACATGGCAGTAAAATCTCTTCTGTGCTAAGCACACATATGCATATACAGGCACAGTGGAAGCTTATCTCAAAGCTCCTGTAGCTACTGACACTGCCTTTGTTGTTCTGCTTGCATAGCACAGAACTATGCCGATAAAGACCCAGATAGAACAGATGTAAAATTGATGGATGAAGTACTGTTTTCTCTAATAATCTAGATCGAAATGTTAAATTTTCCTCCACATTTGTCACACAATCTTCTGGTACATATTGGCAATAGGCTCCCTCATCTTTCTAAATGGTTGTAAATAGCTGTCAGGTTCACAGCATAGGCTAGATACACGTCTTTGTACACTGGTACCATTGAAAGCAGGGCTGCTATCAGCTGTTTTTGAACCTCAAAGATTTAAGCCTGGAGAGGAGACTGTTGCAGTTAAGGAAGTTTCTAAACTGCAGAAAGCTTGACAAGTTATACTAGAAGAAGCATTATCATATGCTTGTCCTGTTTTTATGCTTTTACCCAAACATACCTTACTAGCCACTCAGAGAGAGTTTGGGCTAGATAGCCCTTATCTGTGGCTGAAGAAGGCTTTTCTTATGGATTTCCTTTATTTGTTGTTACTGAAGCAGCCTTTAGCCCTGATTCTATACAAAGCCAACCCTGTGCAACATCCCCCTAGTAATACCAGGGCAGGCAATTAAGCAATTAACACATGATTGTTTGCAGCTCTTAGCACGTGGTTGAGACCCAAGCAGGCCTTGGTTCTTACGGAGAAGGACTTTTACAAGGAAGCCTTCTTTCTCCCTGCAGCACTAGCAAACACACTGGAAGCACAGCAGGCAATTGGCTTTAAAGGTCAAGAGGAAATCCCACCCGGGCTTCCTGCTGCTAGGCCGCTTCCAGCTGACCTTCGCTGTAAGGTAAGCACAGCCTGCAGGGGCTGAAGTGGCCAGCACTGGCCCTGTCAGCTGTGTTCTGGGATTCGTCCGGAGGATGCATGTGCGTTGGTGCGAGTCCCATGATTTACTCTTGCCTCTACAAAGGCATCTCAAGCGGTGCTCCTGGTGGGACGTTAGTAAGCTAGTTGGGTGTGCTATGCCAGTGGTAAGCTGGAGTTGTTGTCTGGGCCAGCATGAGGGTGGTCGCTTAACTGCTGCAGTGCTCGTGGAAATGGAGTCACGTGAACTGCATGATGCTGTACTTGGGTATTCACCAGATCAGCAAAAGTGAGGGATTATCTGTGTGGGACAAATTAAAAGGGCTGATCTGTTTGTTGCTTGGCTTGAAGGATATAAGTAGATGCTGAGGATGAACTTATTCTGCTGTTAGTATGAGTAGAGAGGGCTTGTTGCAGAGCATGTTGCTGTGCTTGATGGGTCCTGATGCAACTTTCTTCTGTGTCTGTGGTTATTTGGTGACTGCTTCCAGATTATGAATCTTAATGGTCACTTTCAAGTACACCAATGACACTTGTATCCTAAAGAGCCTTTTACATTCCCAGAATGATCAACAGGTCCTTCTGTTTAAATAAACATCTAGCATAACTTTGCTACAAGACATACAATCTTACTCACGTTATGAAGTACTGCATCTAACAACATTTCTGGCTAGCTAATAGAAGATCAGATTCAATCACTGTTAATTGTTAATATTTGCCATGCTTTTCCTGCAACACAATAATATTATAGAACTAGTAATGTTAATATTTGATTACTAGAATATTGGCATGGCACTTGGAGAAACTACAAAGCATTTTTCCTTTCTTTTTCTTTCCCAGAAGAGTATTGAAATATTGGAGAGAGAAAGTTGAAATACAAACAATAATAGAAATTGTGCCTTATTTACTTCAGGAGTGTAGTGTGGGTTGTATATAGTGCTTTAGAAAGTACTGATATTCATATTTATGAAATTAATAAATATCATATATATTTCTAATACTTGGAGTTACATGGAAGATACCTACCCTTCCATTTTGAAAGTAGAAGGGAAATAAAATGGAAAAAATGATATTGCAGGTACCAGGGTCAGTGGAAAGACTTCTAGTAACTCAAGTGAGCTTTGGAATGGACTTAGTGTTCTGTCTGAAAATGAAATATTTTCTCACTTCCAGTTCTGGCAGTCTCTCTCTCTCTCTCTCTCTCTCTCTCTCTCTCTCTCTCTCTCTTTTTTTTGTGGCTTTCAGTAATGCCAGTACTTAAATTAAAAATTATTCTTTGAGTCCTAGTGAAAGCAAGCTTGTTGGTTTTGGCTACCAGCATCTGTAATATGGTCTTTCTTCTGTCATTAACACTGACTTGTCATTCTTCACATTAAATCCTACATGGTGTTCTTTTTTCTTTGTGTACACTTTGATGCTGCAGTCCATTTTCATCAAATGCTTTTGGAACAGGAGTTTTGCAATAGATAAATTTACAGTCCAAAACAGTATTCAGATGTTCTGTTGTATTACATGCATTTAACTTTCAGTTTCCAGTTGCATCCAAGTAAAACCTCTATACATTTCTTTGGAGAAACCATCCTGCAATTCCCGAGTAGTGTCTGGATGTGATTTGCACCTCTAATAAAGCCTGACAGCACCTAGCTCATTCAGGTCATCCAGAAATACAGCACAACTGTGTTTACTTCTCATGTCCCACTGTTTGCTTGTCTTCCCCCCCCAACACACACACTTTCTCCCACATTGTGCAAAATAACCTTTGCAGGATGACTTTCTTCTGAAGATGACTGATCATCCACACAGGCAGTTGTCCAGATGGCCTGAGCATGCAAGTTTATTAGTTCGCGTGGGTGGAAAATTCTACGGCTGTGTGGAAGAATATTTCCATACCATTGAACTATTTTTTTAATAGACATGAATTAGAGGTTCAAATGCACTCTTTTCTTCTAGCTTTCATTAACTTACAAAAACCTGTTTTTATTCTCAGTAGAGTGATATCTTTTTCACCAATTGTTCCATTCAGAGATGCTTATCCAACTGCATCAAGTCTTCAAGAAATAATTTTTGCTTATCCTTGAATGATTTGAAGCTTTTTTTCTTACGTGACCTTTCATATTGTGAGAGTCCTACCTGGATATTATATGCTTTTATTTGGTTTTGTTGATGTTAGTCTCAGGCTGCTCTTGCCTTTATTGGCATTTCTGTAACATTGATGTTTCAACAGCATGTGAGTACTATGCCATGTTCACATTGCATTGTCACAAAGCAATGGAAGAAGCCATCCCCAGGTGAACTGAGCGAAGGCAGTTACTGTAAGCAGGAACTTGTTTTGCTTCATTGCTTTTCTGTTGTTAGAACACTCAGATAATGCTTAAAAATTTTCCAGGTACATCGTGAAAACTTGGCCCACTTACTATTTCAAGTTAGGCAACCCAAGCATGAAGTACATCCCTTTTGTGTTACTATTGAAAATTTGGCCACTGGTTTTAAATTGCACCTGTGCTTCATTTTTAGGGCTAGTTATAAATGCACTAAATATAGGCCAGTGCAAAAGATTCTGGAAAGTCTCTGACAGTAACTTAATGGGAAGTTTGAATGCTTGTATCTAAAAATTAGGCTGCTCAGTTGAGCTTCTCAGATAGTTAGATTGCTTCAGGCAACCAAGTTTGAAAAGCCTGCCCTACTTCTCTGCTTTTGGAAACACCAGCATAAAAATGACCTCTATACAGTAGCTGAAAGTGTCACTACTTCATATCTGCATTCTGTTCAATATGCAAAGTGGTGTTGGGGTTGCTATAAAGATTCAATTTAAATATCTGGTGCAATTGATACAGTGATGTGAATGGGATAGAAGTTGTCTTATGCAGTGATTGGGTGCCATTCCTGATTCCCACTGCTGGTGGGAATTGTGTTCCAGGGAGCAAATAAAGGAACACAGTCCTGCTTGCCATGCTGACCAGCTGCATGTGGGGAAGTACCTGCAGCAGCCTTTCATCTGCATTTACTCAGATACGTGAGGGGCTTGGGATGTGAACAACTGTTCTCCAGGTTGTTACTGAGACCTGGCTCTCTTTTAGTTAGTGACATAAAAGTCACTCCCTGACCACTTGCTTTGCCTCACTAGAGTCCTGAGTATCATTCATGCTCCTACAGAGCAGGTACAGGCACCTGCTCTAAAGTGCTATCACAGCCTTAAGTAATAAAACACTAAAACAGTATGTTTATATGGGAAACTGCTACATGGAAAGGAAATCTGTGGGTAGTTGTGAACCCTTCTACAAGAAAGCAAGTAGGATTAACGACCAGACAATAGAGTGCTCTGTGGTTGTCATAACTATAATTTCTAAGCAATAACTATAACGTTGAGTGAAATTGTAGTAAAATATACTAAGCTCTCTAAACTTTTTTCCCCTCCTACCTTCGGTTACACTTGTTTTGTTACCCACTCTGGGCTATATGTTTGTCTTTTTAAAGAAAAACTTCTGGTTCAAGATGCGTTTAAGAGATTTGTGCATACAAAGTCTGATCTGCAGGGAAAAAAGTATATAAAATGAGGATGTTGCTGCACCTGCATGATTGTTATTAAGAGGTTTTTGTGTGTGTGTTTTTTTTTTTTTTTTTTTATAATAGACTTGATCTGAAAATCTGAGTCCTTTCTTGGGGAGAGCCAGGAGAACTGAATAAAGTTTAACAGGTTTTTGTGGTACCTAAGCCTAAGTGAACTGAGAATTATAGTGAGATAAAAAAATAGAGCAGTGAGAATAAAAAGAAACCTTATATTGAGCAGGGCTACTCAGGGGAACCCCAAGGGATCTTATCCCAATGAAATACTGAGGAGGGTTGCTCTACACCAAGGAAGGATTACAAAAAAAAAATTCTGGAACTTCCAGCAAAGCAACTTATGTGGAAAGCAAGAGCAGTGTCCTGCTGAGTTTACTGCCATATAACGTGGCAGCCAACTAAACACAGACATGATGTGTGCTCTGCATTTTGGACAGCTTTTCTGCCCATCCTTCTGCCCAGACACGTGAAAGGAACAGGGATGTGTGCTAACACATCTTCTTTCTGCTGGCTTGCTTACACAGAACATAAGTTGTGGGGAAGTTGGTGGTGTCTTCATGCAGGAGGACCCTTAAAGAAGGGGAACTAAGGGGGCTACTGTTCACTGTTGCTGACATGGTGCATGCTTGTGTACCATGCAACCAGATACTTCTTGCATCTGCAGGGGCAAGGAAGAGTTAGATTGCTGAACTACTGAACTCCTTAGGGGACAACTTGTCTAGGCTAAATTACTGTTCTAAGCAGTAGTAAGAATGAAAATCAGTAGACTTCATTTTCATTGGTATAATGGGAACTCAGAGTAGCATTTTTTTGTCACAAAAGGGCAAAAAGAAATGATTAAAAAAAGTCACAAAACAGGACACTGCACAGACAGACAATGAGCACGTATGTTCCTTCCTCTACCCCCGGGTATCCCTCCAGTGGTGTGCGTCAAGGCATTTCCAAAGCTGGGCTGTAGAGTCTTTCTGAACTCTATCGTACATTAGTCTCTGCACCCATAAATTGACTCTAGGGTCATCCAGGGGATAATTTAGCTTTAAATACAGGGCTGCACTAATGTCTGTTGGCCCTCACTCATCCATTTGAATTGGCAGAAGTCCAGCTGGAATAGGAGAAAGGAGCTGTTTAAGGGCCCTGTTTGTCATGACTTTACATTATGACATCTCTGGTTTTGCAGTTCCAGCTAAGAAGAGGCTAGAACAGGATCAGTGTAGTGGAGCAGACCTCCTCCTCTGATGGGGAAATGGATTCTGGCTTTGTATCAGAAGGTAGTGTGTAGGGCAGAGTAAGGCCCAGACTCTGGCCCAAGAGAATATGGACACAGAGGAGAAAGGTAACTTTTATGAAGTACTTTGTGAAAGCTGCTAAGTTACACTTAATGCTCATAGTCAAATTGTTGTACCAGTTTATTGTTGAGTCCTTTTTAAGTAAATGGGTATTTATGTCCAGTTTTAAGATATGAAGGTGAAAAGTAACTTAAAACTGTTTGGGTTATTTGTAGGGACAAGATAAGAAATAAAGACATTGACCCATAAATAACTCCAACTTTCAGATGTCCCTTATACCCTCTGAACATGTAAAGGAATTGCATTGTGGGCAGAAAAGTGATTTTTTTTTTTGTAATCTAAAATTAATAGAACAGCCACTTTTATTAGTTTTCATAGTGAATAAAAAAATTGAGAATGTTTGCCAATTATCTTATGTGGCAGACTCTAGTTTGAATGTTTTAGGGTTTTTAAATATGCATGTACACAATGTATCTTTGATTAAATAAAAGAATGAGCAAAGGGGAAAACTGTTTATGAAAGCTCAGGGCCTGCTTCCCTTCCTTTATTTTTTTTTTTTTTCCCCCAAAGATTCTAGATTGCAGTGGTTCAGGCATCTGTATAACAGGCTTGCCCGTGCTGTACTGCAGAGAAACCTTCCTCTTTGACCTATGGGGTGTTTCTCTTCTGAGGCAGGAAAGGAATTCTTTCCATGCTAAAAGAGTTCAACCTCCTCCTGTCACTGCTGTTTAGTTGAGCCCAATTATATGCAATGTTTTTTGGGGGATTCAGCTGTGAGGAAGGCATGTATGCAAACACAAACCCTGGTGTTGTATTGATACCATACACAGGAGCTGCATGTGTGCTGCCACTTTGAAGATTTACCTTGCAAGGCGCTCTTGCTGTCAGTGGGACATCTGGTGACACTGCCACTTCTGTGCGCCTCCTGATCAGTTCTCCCGATTGGCAAAGGCAGAAGAACTTAGTGGTGCTAACTGTTTGTGCAGGAGCAGTAACAGTCCTAAAGAGGAAGAGTAGTAGCAACAGCCCTTGTATGACTTCTCCCTGCTCCGAAGCTGAATAAAATAGAGACCAGTGAGTACGTAGCTGGTGCCTACAGAAGTTCTGTTGCTTTTACTAAATCTGAGGCTAATTATGTAAAGTGTCCTTCGCTCACCAGCTAAACTTGCATCTTAATTTTGGACACCCCTGTCCCCGTTACTGATGGGTAAATTTCCTGAATGGGTTTGACAGCTTTCAAGCTAGTGGTATTTGGCAAGGCCTCTTAAAGTTGTAGATTTATGGCTAAAGAGATTGTCTAGTGGTGGGTTCAGATCTGATCCCTTTTCCCCAGCTCCTGTGCCGGGTAACAATGACAGGAGCTGTCTGTGTACCAGAAGGAACAGTTTAAGAGGGGTGGCTGTGTTTGGAAAGAGAAGCCCCCGTTAGCAGCCGGAAGCATTGGTGCTGAAAAGCAATCGCTGGTGTCAAGAACTTTCTTAGCTAAGCACTGCAGCTGGTGGCAATAAATAGCATTCTAATAAAGGAGGATGTTCAACCCATGACATAAGCGAATACTGTTTCAACCACAAAAAGTAATTTATGGCTCTGCATATGTCTGAAATGGATTTTTTTCCGACACATTTTAAAATAAAAATGCTAAGATTTCAACGGGGAGAAAGATCTGCATTTTAAATCAAAATGAAATTGAAAGATCAATGAAAAATGTACTGCTTTTTTAAGTACGCAATGATACATAACATCTTAAGGATGTGCACTGTCACAAAGCACAATTACCTCCATTCTAAAAATGAAAGATGCTGTTTTCTGACTGTGAATGTTCTCAATATTGCATCAAACCTAATAATCTCCCATGTCAGTGATAACTCCTCCCTTAACATTTAGTCAGAACCATCATCGTCTTCTCTCCTAAGAATGCCAAAATGATGATGCAGAAAGTAGCAAATAACAATATGCTTGGATTGCCTAAACATGAATCCTGGAAAAATCAGCTCCAGTCCTCCAGTCTCAATAAAGAGCAAAAAAAAAAAGTGGATAATAAAATCAGTAGGTTCATTGGACCTGTTAACTTATTGAGTCCACTATGGTAAATAAGTTATTAGCTTTGACATAACCAGTGGTTTATTTGAGTATAATACTACTGCTCTTTGTTATACATTCTGTTCATACCACATGTGATTTCTTACATAATTGTTGTGAAACATAAACATAACGTGAAACATTTTACATACTGCATCATGTTATGTCCCACTGGGATGAACGGTGTGGAAGAGGTACTGGAAGAAACCGTCCTTTGAGTCTATTCCTACTGGCTGGTTTAGTTTTTTTGGGGTGTGCTGAAGAGAGGGTGATTTTCTTTGCTAACCGAGCATGGGCTGGCACACGTTGTTCTGAATTTTTTGCAGGGGTTTGTTTTGGATCACGAGGGCTGTATGTGCAAGCACCTAAAATGAGTAACTGGTTACTCAAGATGAAAATCCTTTGTACTAGAATGCAAAATAGAGCATACAAAACATAGCATACACGCTTGAAATTTGTTAAGGAAAGATTCTTTGTATTATTTTTACATGTGTTTACTAATTCTCTGGTCTTTCTTTTGGGAGAAATATGCCTGCATGTTTAAGAGATGGCTGATACCGATTCATCAGTGGTAGAGCTCTGTGCTTCGTCTGATTCCCACCCCTGCCCCCTCCCCCTGTAGCTGGTTTCTGCTGTCATCTAGGAGTTAAAGAGCCAGATTCTCAGCTGGTGCACATCAGCACTGCTATCCTGAAATAAATAGGCATAACTTCACTGGAGTCACTGAAATCCAAGCTCAGATTCTTGGGTTTTGCAGTCCTTGAGTGTAGTGCTTTAAGGCTTATGATACACACTTCTGTGATACTTTGTTATGGTATAAACAAACACCACGGTTCTGATTCGAATTATAATCTCATTCACCCAGAAACCAATAGAGCTCTGCTTATTTATACCAGCTGAGAGGGTAGCCCGGAGGCTTTTCATGTTGTATGATAAAGTCACGGGCTGCGATTCCAACCGCACCCCTCCCCCCCGTAAACAAGGAGGCAACCCCACTACTGCTGGTGCAATTACTTAGATGCAAAACAGTTGTTGAGAGAGTTTGGGATTCAAATCAGTGCCACGATGTTTATTCTGCAGTGAAGTGATGCGTGTGTGCTGAGGCTTCAGTTGGCTCAGAAAGAAAGCAAGGGTCTGAATTTAGGTATCAGTGTGAAGAGCTGGGTAGAAATTTGGGAATAATTAAAGGATGGAACACCTACAAAAAACATTGAATTGAATGTTTCCTGTAAACGGTGTGTGCAGTCACAACACTCTTTGATTCTGATTTGTGTTTAAGGCAGGGATGGAGTCCAGCTGTAAAGTCTGGAGCTAGATCTGAATTTCCCAGAGTTCAAGGTTGTTGTGATTGACGGGGTTTATTTGGTTCCATATCTATCTAATTTAAATTCAAAACTTTTAAGGTAACTTCAATCAGATGTTCTTGGGATCCACTAGAATAATAGCACAATAAAAGCAGAAATTAAACATATCTGGTATTGTGTAGGGATTTTATTAGTATTCCAGTTTAAGGTTAAAATAGTGCTCTCATGCAGTCGGCCTATGTCAATAAATTAAAGCAGGGGAATTTGCAAATGATTTAAAATCATGGCTTACACATTTTTCCAAAGCAAAAGAGCAGCACAGAAAGTTCATCTGAATTCTCAAGGCAGTGCATGTGGTGAACATTAGTTTTCTTTCCTTCCCTTTTTTTTTTGTCAAGGTTGGCTAATGCTTTTTTTTTTTTTTCTTCACAAATACTATACTGGTAACTGAAGATATCTTCCACATGTGTACAACATCAGGGATAGCAACATCAACGATACAAGGACCTTCTTTAGGTGTAGTGCATAGTAGCAAGGAAACAACTCTGTATGTATTCAGATCTCCCCAGCGGCATGTTCTGAAACTGCAAATAGCTCTTAGTGAAGGAACATGGCCTGGCAAGAATTGGGAACTGGAGGGGAAAAAAGCATGCAGTATTTACTTAAAAACAGAAAAAAAAAAAAAAAACAAAAACAAAGAACCCAGTTTGTGCTTCTGAGTTTAACCTGCAATATTTTATTCAATATACTGTCTTGATCACAGCCAGTTATAGGAATGGAATATTTATCGGTTGTGACACTTTGTCAACAGGAAACAAAAAAATCAATGATCCCCTTATTCTTCTTTGTTACTTGCTTTCTTCAGCTAAGCCAGGTTAGTGGTTATCTGTGGGATGTAAGCGATGATAGTTTTGTTAGAAGCTCCATCTCTTATTTTTGGCTAGTGAGAAGGCATTTGATAAGACCCTGCCAGGTAAAGGAGAGGAAGACAGCTGAGAGATGAAGGAATGTTCAAGGGCTGCCTAGAGCACTGAGATTTGCAAGTGCTGTATTCCTTGTGACAAAACTGGAATGCTCTGCCTGATGTTGTGGACTGGTCTTGTATTTTCTGGCTGCACGGCTTGCAGGTTATTGTTGGGAGGTGATCTGCTTGTGCTGAAAAAGTGCACTGGAAAAGCATCTTTATGCAGGGCAGATAAGTGGGGAAACTAACAGAAAAAATTTCAGAGCTAGGAGAGCCCACCTGGAGAAATAATCCATGACCTTCTTAATGCTTTCAAAGAGCATGAAGGTCACAGCTTTTCTGTGGTCTGGTCTTTAGGCAGCATGTCAGCTGGGGAGGGTTGTTGAGGGAGGCTCACAAGGTTCAGCTGTGTCAGCTAATTGCAGTTTACCTGGTGTGATGTTCTCAGTGAGCCAGCTTTGATGTTCTGGCTTTGATTAAAGGACATTCCCCCACTCGGTTATCTTCAGAAGTTTGAAGTACAGAAGGCAGATGAGATGTGATCTCTGACCGAAGAAGGGTGTTTCCAGGCAATTTAAGAATATATTTTTGAGTAGCTGGTTTACCCTGAGCTAATGTTTGTCCCAGTAGAGCTGAAGCAGCTGGTATGTAGGACTACACAATTCCAAACTAGTACTCGACTGTGATGTATGAACTCTGATGATGAAGTTTTAAGACTTGAAACCAATTTCTTTCTCTTCACTCCCTTCATCTGATTTCAATGTGCATGGGATGACTTACCACTTTGTTGTTTTTGTTTTGTTTTTAATAAGGCTTTATGTTGCAAAAAAGCTTGTAGCACTCAGCTCTTCTGATTTCCCCCATACCAGTGATTTGGCACTGTAGTCACACTGGTTTCTGTGGTGTTAGAGCTACCTATAGTTGCACACCAGAACAAATGGGATTCACAGATTTTGAGTCTTTGAACAATCGCATGATACTCACAGATGCAGTGATGACTTAAATGGTCTCCTCTCCACTTTCATGGTCGGAAAAAAAAAAAAGTGAGCATTAAGAGCCCCAAAAATCTTAAACCAGAAAGCACTCTTGCTTTAGTTGGGTACTTGTTGCCATTCTCTTTCCTCAAGTTATCCCAAAGAAAAAGCACTGGGGGCTCCTAAATGTGTATATCAAGTGCTGGCAGCACTGAATCTTTGTGCATTTTGCCTAAGAAAAGAATGACAGTTGATGGGTAAATGTTTCCAAAAAGGTCTGAAACAGACATATTTACTGAATTAGATCTTTTGAAGACTTGTATTAAATAGTGAGGGTACTCTTTGCTTACCACTTCCATATGAAATTAAACTATGAATTGCTTCTCGTGGTCCCCACCCTTCCCCCTGCCCACCCCAACAATTTTCTATATTTTAGTAACATGGGATAGGGACTTCAAGCTTGGATAGGAGGCTGTATCTTTAAGAACTCAAACTTCAGAGGACTTGCCAAATCCTGCATCAAATGTGAAATTCACAGAAAGAGCATTAAAAAATATTTGAACTAAGCGATTAATTTCTTGCCATCTGGAAAACCACAAGCAGTGACAAAAGCAACTCAGAAATTCATATGCCATTAATAGGCTCACTATTTCAATACAGAATATTCTGCTGTTTGTAGCTGCAGAATAATGTATAACCAGTCATGACTGGCCTTTCAAACATACTGGAACAGACAATCCTGTACCTAATGGGGAATCTCTATATAATGATTGATGTCCAAGATTTATGATGTTATAAACTATTGGTTATGTTGTTTTGACAATGGAAAAATTAACGAATGAGACAGATTTGCCTGCAGTGATGAACTGTATCATAAAGAAACACTAAGAAAGACAAAACATTTGGAAATTCTTTCTGAAAAATAACATTTTTGCTCTTTTCACAAGGAACAAAAGAAGCCAGAAACATGACAGATTTCATCGAGAGCTGTTCACAGATTAAAAGTAGGTCTGATTTTTTTGTTTTGCTGTGCTAGACTTCACTTCTCAAACTACAGAAGAGTGAGGCGAGTGTTTTCAAGCTTATATTTTTTTTGCTTATGTGGTGAACGTCTTCCTACTGCTAATTCTGTTGTATCATATACAAATTGCACGTGTCTGGGTGAGCTCAGAAGGTTGAACAGAAGGCGTACTCAGAAAATGCCACTTCAGATCCATTGTGATCTTGATGTCTGCCTGTTAAACCAGCAAGGCCTACTCATACAATGAGCTATGATGATAAATAGGGGAACTGGGGGCGTTCAGCACCATATAGAATCTGCAGCTGACTGCATTTCAGTATAAAGAGACCAGAAAGGTTGAAAGACTGCAAACAAATGTACAGGACAGTAGGAGCTGAGACTTGTGAATCTTTGAATATTGGAGGAAATGGGCTGCTCTGTCACAAGATACCTCCAGCCCAAATGGCTTTCAGTGAGAGTTATTCAGCACAAGATTTGGAATCTCCCACTTCTCAGTACCAAAATGCCTTGAATAGCTTGGTAGATCGTCTCAATTACCTGCTAGTCTAATCTTAAAGATCTGATTTAAAAGGAATTGATCTAGATGCCTAAACTCAGAACACCATTCCAGCAGATTCTGGTTCCAGCAGCTCATTTTGCAGGTGTCTGAGGCAAATAACACCTCAGCTTTTGATGTCAGAATTCCCCACAAGCCTGAAGTTCTGCCGCTCCCTGTGTCCTGGGGCACCTTGGCTGCACCACCATCACCTTGCCACCTTGTTCCAGCTTTTTTGCTGCCTAGAATCCTGAAGTTATAGAAACTTCGCTGTGGGGTTTCATCTATATGTTAATCTAAAAGCAAACCTACATATGGTAAGTCAATCAATCTCTGCTTGAATACAATGATACAAACTTCTTATAGAATGCATATGGGAGGAGAGTGAGTTGCTGTCCCCCCTTACCAAATGCCACAATGGCATTTTGGTATGCGCATTAATATGTATTTGGTTTTCTTCATCTGAAGGACAGATTTGGATTGACTGAAGACATACCTGAAATAGGACTGTGGTGCTCATTCTTTCTGTCACTTTCTGGCTCATGAAGCTTGAGTTCTTTCTGCATCAAAATGACTGTGGCAGATGAAAATGAAGACTGTTAATTGTGCCCACAGGTTTGAACTCCCACTTGTGTCTTTTTGATCCCAAGAAGTGCTGTAACCACCTGCCTTTGCATGCAAGTGTATTGAGAGAGGGCTCTGTATCTTCTGTACTTGGAAAGAATTTGTCTACTAGGAAAGAACTTGTAGGCACTTGTGATTTGGCAATGGGCTTACCAATTATTTCACAGGAATCAAAGTTAAATGATGTCTAGGAGAGACGAGTTTAAGCTATTGCTGACTGCACTAGAAAAATCCCACTCATGATTCCTCAATTCATTCCTTGGAAGATATGCCAGCAAGGTATCTGTTGTAGCATATGTATTGTCACACAGTCCTTAAAACTGTAGTCCCTGTCTTTCTAAATTAAATGTGTAATATCCTCCACTGAACGTCAGTGGTAGGGCTAAGTTAATTTGAAGTGCTACCTATAAGGCTTCTTAGAGCTGAGATAAGCCTAAAACATTTAAGGTGTTAATTTCTGTTGTTAACAGTAGTACATTTCACTAGACAATCTGAGACACAAACCTGCATGCTGGTTATCTGCAATTCTTTTCAGATTCAGTATGTAGCAACATCACTCTGCCTTGCTTTGGAGAAAATTGTGCCTTGGTACACAAGATACAAAAATAGACTGCAAATATTTTGGATTGTGCTGCCTAACATTGCCATTGAATGTTATGGGAAACAAAAACCATCCCAAAATACAAACAAATGGTAAAAACAACAACAAAAAAGCAAAACACTGAAGTTTAGAAGCACAGCTATACATGGGACTTAGAAGATGTGGTACAGCCTGTTGTGTTTTTCTCCAATGCAGTCTTTGGCAATAAACTTAATTTTAATGCCTGGGTTTACCTTTGTCAGAGGTGCAGTGGGAAGATGAATGCCTTAAATATTGTGAGATTAGTGATGTCAGAAGAATAATTTGCCAACCCTTAAATAATAGTAGCAGGACACGTTAGTGTGCACTGGGACTTCTCAGTGCGAGATGTGTGTATCTAAAAGAATCCAAGTCCGTTTTGAAGTCAGAGGCAGGTATTTAATCCGAGTTTTTAGTTATTGCTGTAATGGGTCTATTTTTAGAATTGTACTTGGCTGCTGTTTGCTGTGATCCCTTCCTGCATGGTTACCATAGTCCATCTGCTCCATAAACTATGAAGTTAAATACCTTCCATAACAAGCTAAGGTGCACACCTGGGCCATCCGGCTATTACTACCTCTGCTATTCTCAGTTCTAGCACATGAGCTGTCCAAAACAGGCATCTTCACAAAGTTTATGGCTTTATATGTGTCTTCATGATGAAAGTTGTTCACTTAGATTGCTCTGCGCAACTAAGTTGTTTGATAGTCTCAGATGAGGTAACTAGATGCTTAGTTTCACATTAAATGGTTTTGTGCTTCAAGCTATAAACTTTTGATGAAAGTTTCTAGAAGACTGTCCCAGATGGAATTGCAATTAGGGTCAAAGCCTGTCTGCGTGTATTGACAACAGCACAGCTGCAGTACGGCACCGTACGGTAGTTGTGGAATACACCAGTGATGCGTTCCAGATGGTATAGCCAGGAAAGCATCCTGCATCCATACAGCTTCAGCTGCGTTCAGTAAGACTTAAGCTCTATTTCTCCAAGCGAAACAGTTTAGAATAAATTCACTGTATAAATCCCAGCTCTCAATCCCCAATTAGTCTAGAACCTGAGGAAAGTGGTATCTGCTTTTTCTTACTAGCGTGCTTGCTGTTTTTTAATCTTGCCATCTGATTAGTCAGAAATAAACCAGACCCTTTAAAGAGACATCTCTTCTTGCAGTTCATGGGTCTCTGAATTCACTCTGCCTGAGCTATTTCTGTAACAAACCTGCCAATTAAGTAGAAACATTTAAGTAGAAAATCCATATCTAATAGTTCAATACAGGTTCTGATAGTCCAATTCTCATCTTCACCTTTCACACATTAGGCTAGAAGTAGAAGTCCTCCTAGCTGTCTTTGGTATTAACTGCATCTTTGTAACTCCATTACATTCAGACCGTGCCATCAGTGACAGTCTTTTGAATCTGGAGGTATCGTGTGAACAGACTTTCTCACGAAATAAATTTCCAGACCTCTGGCTGTGTCTGTCTTGGTCTCCTGGTGTTCCTGGCAATTTTTTTATTTTGTTTTCCTTGAAGTACTTAAACGTTTTCCTTCTCTCTTGTCTTTGCCATAATTGCAAAATTAAGAGCATTCACCACCCCCCACCCACAACAAAAAACAGCTGAACAAAAAATCCAAACCCCGAACCAAGCACATTTAAAATCCTTCAGTGACAGATGATATTTGGGGCACAAGGGAGGTACAGCACTGTTGTATTGTCACTTCATTATAGCTGTATTCATCTGCAGGTTCAAATGTTTGTTTTAACCTCCATCTTTACATGGTTAGTTCATTGTAAGGATGAGTGGAATATAGGAAGAAGTGGATAAAGTGCATTACAAGGCAGTTGTACATACATTCATTCGTTGGTTCAGGTCAGCCATACCTTAGCCCCCATGGAGAAGCATCTTGTTCAGCTTTCATATGTTTAGAAGTATGGAAGAATGGTGGGTCTGTGTCTTGCAGGCAGCCCAACATCAGCACTCACTCAGTTATTGTTTAGCACTTTGATAAGCTTTATGTTTTGGGGTGGGTCAGTGACTCAAGACATATGTTTTAAAAGATGAACCAAATAATCTTACAATATGCTGTATCATCCATTGAAAAATTCTGGAACAAATCAGTTGCATCTCTGAAAGCTGTGGTGTGTTTCTATTTTTTATTTATTTTTTTGATTGAGTTCAAATAGTATTTTATGTGCCCTTCTCACTAGATGAGCAATGGCACACAGAAGTAATTTTATCAGCTCAAAGATAACTTTTATGCTATGACAAACCTCTGCACCTTCAGTGTGCTCATCTGCCATACAGCATACTTTGTGCCACAGATATGTCCAAAACTTGCCAGTACCCTGGTAGTATCTATATCAGGGTATTTTTGGCAGAGGCTATATACAAACACAAGAAATGTATTAGCTCCGTGTTCCTTCTTCAAGCATTGGCTTTTAAATTGCATCATAGACCTTTAAGTGTAAATCAGCAAATATATATGTGTTTTTAAATTGCTGCAGGAGTGCTGACACAGAGCAGAGGAGAAGACCTGGCTCCTCAACTTAAGCAGATAAACAGGGTACTTCAGAAGATGACATTATTCCAGTCATGTGGTCAAATGGAAATTCCTAAAGTGAGAACAGTGCAGAGAGATAAAACAAACTAGACAATGAAACAATTATTTAAAAATATCTTCCTTTTTTTGCATACTGGCAAATGGAAAGTATTTAGCCAGTGTACAAGTCTCACAAGCTGCCTCTCAATCTGGACCTGTGGAGCTGACAGAAAGCACCACGATGAGGAAAAGAGACTGAGAGAAATTGGAGTAAGACTGCAGACAGTGGGAACACACTGTAAACTGCTTTCCAACCTAAGCCAGGTCAGTACTAATCCTATTGCTGATTCAGTGCTATAGGACTAGGTGTTAAGGAGAACTAAATCTATCAAATTAGAGTTGCATTTTGGTTCTTCTGTCATTGGACTGTCAAGGCTTGGATCCAAACCTGGGATTCCATCCTTATGATGGGCCCTTTCCTTTGTTTTCCTCTGCTTTTGATTCACATCAAACACACCTTGCCAAAGAATTCAGGAAAATGTTTTTTTGATATCTTTGAAGGAAATACAAGGCCAAGAAATCAGAAAACTTTGCTGTTTAGCTGTTAGTGTTTACAAAAACAGGAAGCCATCACTTATGGACTTGCTATACAAGGACTAAATAGACAAAGGAAGTCTGTTGTAACATTATGCTTTAACATTTAGTGGATCAGTGGGAAGTACAACTATGCTTTTAAATGTTAGCCAGGCAGATGCTTTACTTGTGTAAATTAAAGGTGTCACTTGTGAACCTGCTGGTTACTGTGTTTTTTTTAATGTTGGATTAGAAACACGTGGAAAGGGAGCAGGGGAGATTAACAAATTGAATCAGATGAGAGAGAAAACAGTGAAAACTACATAGTGGAAAATAACAGAGAACTTCATTCGTGAAACTGGAGATGAACAAAAAACCAAGTACCCTAGAGACAACCAGCAGAATATGCTGGGAGAAAGAAGCTGCTTTCGATTTAAAAGACGATGCCTTTTGCTGAGTACAGCTGGGCAGAAGAAGTCTTGTCCCCTCTGGCACAGGACACCCATGTACTGACCTGCTGAGGTGGGGGGCTCTCGAGAGCTTTGCCTTGGCTGCTGCACAGCCTGGCTGCTGCTGACCCCCCAGTGACAGGGGGCTTCTCCTTGGGAGCGGTCCCCAAGCTACAAGAACACCTTCAGCCAAGCTGGGCACATGAGAGAGGGAGGCTCCTGTTCTCTCTTTGGGAAGTGTGCGGAGCTTTGTGTTGGGTACTTTCTTCTGAAAGAAGGACTGGACCGAAATAGGGGAATAGTAGGGAAGAATAGGGAAGAAGCATGATACACACTTTTTTGATTTTGAAAATAAAATTAGAACTGAAGTATGTTATTGTTACATGAAAAAAATCATTTTGAGTAAAATAGACTATAGAGGAAGTGCGAAGCAGTTCACACTATTCACCAGCAGTTCAGTGGTGAAAGAGCACTGGGGAATGCAGAGCAATTCTGAACTCATTGTTTAAGCACAAGACCTTTTTTCTACTTGCATTGTGCTGGCACTTGCTGTGGCACAAGGATAGCAAAATAGACACTGTGTCTCCTTGTTAGTAAAAGTCACAGTAACTTTTAAAAAGGATGCACCAGAAAGTAGGGGTGAGACCTAATCACCTTTCCTATTTTGGAAAATGTAGCTTGTTAACATGACAGGACCTCTGCAGAAGACCAATAAGGCTGAATGAAGTACAGTCCCTAGTACGAATAATGGGGTAAATCCTCAGCCACCATAAACCAGCGTGATGCTTGTGAACACAGATGCCAGCGGTGCTGCACCAGTTTGCTGTCTTAGCTCTAATCTATCAATGTAGTGGTGTAAGGTAGGATAAGAAAAACTAGAAACAGGCTTGTAGGCCCTTGCATATCGTCTGGGGCAGAGAGGAGGAAGGACAAGAGAAATCCAACTCCGTCTGCTGAGCATTCATGACAGAACTCTTACAAACTGAATGCCATGTATAAATAAGTTTGCGTGCCTGAGTAAGTAAATAACGAAAGGAAAAAGATGTACAGCTTGTAAAGTGGGGATGGGAAGACTGCAAACTACACACTAAAGACTAGCTATAACAAGCGGTAATGTATTTTCCCTCTAAATAGATTCTTCAGCGTTAGTTTTCCAGTGTAACAGATGCCTCACCTGGGACATTATTAAAACTCCCCACTGTTGTTGAGAGACTGTATTTCGTATCTGTCTTTAGTTAGTATTAGCTTTGAGTAAGTACCTATCTCTGGTCAAGGAACACCAAGCTGCTTTGCATAGCATTAATGGACAGGGTTGTTCTGAGCTAAGTACAGTGTGGATTAGGTAGATGGGAGACGAAGCCCAGTCTGACACTTACTATCTTGCATTCCTATGACACATCTGCTTGTCAGGCCAGAAAATGTTGCTGAGTTTCTCAGGTCTGTGGGTTGCTGGAGCACAAACTCTTAGAACTCTTTACCTCTTTGGTTGCCTACTGCAAGCCTTACAGGAAGGTTAGGGTGAAAGGCAAGCACAGGAAAACTTGTTTCCACTGGAGCCCCCAACTTTTGGGAAGTTGCTATCAGCTCATCAGTATAGCTGAGTATTGGGCCAGCAATAACAGGATTGTGAAGATTATCAAACCAACTGCAAGAATTGAGAACGTGGAGCTTCATGGCAAATATACACCTAAGCAAAAGAACTTGTTGCTGCTTTGTGCTCCATTTAGCAGACTTCTTCCTATTACATATTTTAAGCAAATGTTTATTTCCTGAACTAAGCTGAAAGCTACATCTCTATGACTGGTGTTAGAGTTCTATGTGCATATCCTATGATGCATACATTCCATTAGTGTTGTAGTTAATTAGTGACAGCTCATCATCAAACTCATTTATGTAATAAACTTGAAACATTGAATTTTTTAACTTATTGACTTCAGATATACATTTACAAAACTTTGTAAATCACACCAAATATTTTGAGCATTTCTAAAGGGCAAGGTTAGAATTCAAGCTAAACTTGAATCATAAATGGCTTGGGTTTGAAGTGACCTTAAAGATCACCCAGTTCCAACCCCCCTGCCACACCTCCCACTAGGCCAGGTTGCCCAAAGCCCCATCCAGCCTCACCTTGAACACTTCCAGGGATGGGGCATCCACAACTTCTCTGGGCAACCTGTTCCAGTGCCTCAGCACCCTCATAGTAAATAATTTCTTCTTTATATCTAATCTAAATCTCACCTCTTTTAGTTTAAAGCCATTACTCCTTGCCCTATCGCTATGCTCCCTGATAGAGTCCCTCTCCAGCTTTCCTGTAGGCCCCCTTTAGGTACTGGAAGATCACAGATACAGTTTGCACTCAGCAAGATAAAGCTCTATAAAAATGCACTAGCAAGTAGTATGTTTGAGAAGGAAAAGAAGAATTGGATGCAAAAATGATGAATTGGGGATAAAATGTATGTGGGCACTCTAAAAGGGCCCCAGACTAAATAGAAGCCACCAACTTGTCATTACGGGAATGTATTTGCAGGGATCTTGTACATCAGATACTGTGTTTCTACAAATAGAACAAAGTAACAGACAAATGAGAAGAAGAAACTAGTGCAGAGCAACAGCTATGACCATAAATTTCAGAACCTTCCACAAAAAATGTTGGAAGAGTTTAAGGTGTTTAGCTGAGAGAAAAATACTCAAATATGGACAAGGTCAGAGAAAGAAGGCAGCCATCATATTCTCCATATTCATTTAGAACTGGATGAGATGCAAAGGCTTATTATATAGCAAAAAAAGATTTAGTTAAGACAGTGGAAGATCCTTTTAACTAAATAAAGATGGGTAGTGGAATGGATTCCCATATTTTTTTTTCTAAGCATCTCCATCATTGGAGTTTTTTTTAAGAACAGGTTAGACATTTAAGCTGGTCTGTATAACCGGTCTTGTCTCAGGAAGGCTGGAACTGTGTCTTGAGACCCAACTGCACTTACACTTTCTTTTTAAGATATGTAGCCAGACCATTTTTTTCTAAATGTATTTATTCATTCCTATGTAATGCAGTGCCAAACACATAGAAAAGGAGGCTGCTTAAAGTGTGTATGGAAACAAACTGATTAAACTCATTTTTATTTATTTCCCCTCATTATGGAAGTTATCATGCTGAGGCTGAATACAAAATGGAGTGTGTGACGTGAATACTTGTTATGGAAAAGCAAAAAATAAAAAAATCCAATATTTCCATTTGTAATCAGCTATTTCTACACTATTTTTGGTTTCTGGTGCTATACCTTGCATTCCCATGGTACTCTTCTACTGGAAATTTCAAAGTGCTTTTAGAAACATTCATAACCCTTCTGAAACACTTCCGTGCAGCTTTACGCTGGAGACAGAGCCCAGCAAAGGACAGTTCAGGCTCTAAAACCTGCTGGCTCTGCACGGGGTCTAGCCCAGGCTTCTCAAGGTGCAGCTCAGCCACTTGTCTGTGCCGTGCCCTGTCAACGTCACTGTTACTCATCAGCTCGCAGAAATGTCGCCGTGCTCTCCTCAACACTTACATGTGGAATACCATTCTGTAAGATAGAGATAAGTGTACAGTTGTTGCCCTCTCCTGAACACCTCTACCAAAACACCTACAAAAAGCAAACAAGTAAGTGAGACTTTTGTAACAGAAAGGGTAGCTGGTCTTTATTGGTGGCAATAATAATTATATGCAGTAAGTATATTTACAAATAAGTTAATATATAAATATATAAAAATAAAACAATTTGTCATCTCTCCTTAGGACAGGGATCCAGGGAGACTTCGCATGTGTCTGTACAGCACATTGTACCATAGAAGCAGTGATGCAGGTAAGAATCTCTCATCGATAGTATAAAGCGTGTGTTACATATTGTAATAAATTATGCTTTTATGTCTTCATGCTACAGTCATATATATTGGAAGCCTGAATTGCATGAATTTGTAGCCTTGACTTGCTGCTTGTTAAATTTTAAAAATAATTTTTAGAAATACCTTTAAAAATAATTAATATCATTATTGTTTCAAACAGTTCTGTAATTCTTGTTTGATTACTTGTCTGTTTTATGATGAATGCTTGTGCCATGCACGTAGTAGTTGCTGTGTGAATGTATTGTTCTCTACTAATGCTTCTCTATGTTTCTATTATTTAAATTAGGGAAGTTCTTAGAGGTAAACATTATAGTAAATCTATCTGTTTACGGACACTTGACTGGACATCAAGTTAAATTGTTAAAAGTCATTGCTCCTATTTAAAAAAAAAAAAAAAAATGTTTGCCTGATATTTGGTGGATTCACTTTCCATGAAAATTTAATTTAGGACTAACATGCCTTGTAACGCCCTTCATGCCATCGCTGTTAGAGGCAACAGCAAAAAGTATTTACACAATATAGGGGAAAAACCCCTCCTCGTAATGAGCATAACCTTAGCCAAGAATATTTCTCTGAGAATTAATAACTAGCTGGGGTTAATGGTCAGTGGCTTCACCTTAGGCCCTCAATTAATCCCTGAACCTCAATTGTTATTACCTAATTGACTTAGTTTCATTTCATTTTAACATTTCAAAGTGATCTTCCTAAAATCACCCTGACAGAGTAACACGGTCTCCCTAGATGTGCACTGACATGGTTTCAATATTGTTACTTTGTCTCCATACACTTGCATTGACATTTCATTTTGTTTTGACATCGCAATGCCACATCTATGGATCTGCGCAGATGACATGCGATTGTTCAGATTAGGTGAAAGCCAGGAGCGAGGGGAGACAGTCCAGGAGAGGCTAACATCTTAGAGGACATGATGTCAGCTAAAAGCCACTAAGCAGAACTATTGCTATTATTGTGAATAATTGTTATCATTGTGAACATGATTTTTATGTTTGTAAAGGGAAGAAAGTCAGATAAAATTTCACTTGAGATCTTCCTGTTTTTTTTTTTCTTTAATAATGAAAGAGAAGTCTTTTCACTTAGGTCGGCTTAAAAATGTAGCCTGAAAAATGTACCAGGTAACGCATTTAAAAAGAGGTTATTCGATATTACCATTTCACATTTATTTTAGGCTGCAAATAAATTATGCAGATCGTGTGTGTTCCAATAACATAATATCACCACAGCTAGCTGAGTACTGTAAGATGCAATCTAAATCAAGAAAGAAATCTTTATAAAAATAGGACATCAAAATGAAGTCTCTTTATTATGTGGAAAAGTTCTCACAAAGTCTTTTGAAGCTCTTTGATCCAGCTTTGAAATAATTTTAGTAGATTACTATTGTACGAAAACCGTAATTTATAGTAGCTGACCTAAGCTGCTCTTTGTATAACAGCCATATACGAAACAATAGCAGGAAAGTGAAAAACACAAGGGGGACTAAAACTGCTCTGTTTATTATTTAGCTCATAATTACATCTTCCTTATTTAATCTTTTGAATCCTGGCATGTTCTTAATAATACAGGTTCAAATAATATTTACTATACACAGGAGAGTTAGTTTTGAGTAACGCATTTAGACTATCCAAACTTTGTGTAACTTGTGACCTTTCCCTAACCTAAGCGAGGTCTATTTTATACAGATCGTACTAGATAGACGGTTTCTCTATAAATGGCGAAGTTGCTGCCAAGCTCCCATTGTTAGCTAGCTCATTTTTCAACAGGCACACTTTAAGTTCCTATCACACAGCTGTAAAGAGCAAGCCCTTGAGGTTTCTTCTTTTGTCAACGTAATAAAATGGTTATTTCTGAATAACCTGCAAATCCGCAACAAATGGCCCTTTGTGAGTTGGAATAACATGATAGGTGTAATTTTTTGTTTGTTTTTGTAAGTTGCCTGCAATTTTATTCTGTAATACTAAATTAATACTTGAGTAGCATTGGTCTTAACATATTTATAATCTCATCCCCAAAATAACAAAAGCATGTTTCTAACAACTGATTTTCACTCACTATTAAGCATCTAAGTGCAGGAGATCCCTTTAGAAGCTATCTAAATAGTGAGACTACTTCAGCTCACGTAAAAGGAAGAATCAAGTTCAATTCCATGCATTTTTTGTTGACCCTTTGGGAGTCATAATCAACTCTGGTAAATAGGAACAACCCGTAGAATGTACAAGCTTCTGCCAGACCAACTGTGGTTCGACAACGGGGACCTAGCCATCTTTTCCCTTTTGAGCCAAGTAGATTTTGGCATGGGAGGGAAGCTAAACCTTTGACTTCCATAGACCTTCTCACAGAAGTGCTGCTCGAGATCAGCATGCGCTTGCAGAAAGCCAGTCTCTTTAAAGTAACAGCAAAATCCCTAATATTGGCCATGCCTATTTCCTAGTACAGATGCACTGCTGACTGTCCTTTGTACAACTCTGTGCCATGTAGGAATGATTAAACTGCATTAGAGCTCTGCTCTGTCAACATTCCCAGCCTGTAGAAATGACCTATATTTCAAACCAAGAGAATGAAGAACAGCATCACAATGCTTCTCCATTACAACACGCTGCTATATAAGGAAATGTGAGGACAGTCTGCCTGGTACCTAAAGCTGCTATTTAAGTTATTGTAAAAGCAAAATTGCTTGTGATGGTGAGTCAGCCCAAACGTATACAGAACTGGAAACAGCACTCCTCAGATGTACTATTAGAAACAGAAGCAGGCAGTACAAAACACAGGACAGATTTTTCAAAGGGGAAACAAGGGTAAATGGGAGGGTACTGAATAAATAAATGGGAAACGGTTAAATAAGATGGAAAATCGAAAGGGCAGGAAGTAAAGGCAAATGGAAAGAGCCATGAATAGTCTTCTTTAGTAGTCTGGATGGTAGAGAAAATCCAAAAAGCAGCGGAGACATCTGAAAGCAAATACCAGGAAAGAATGAGATTTTTGAATGAGCAAATGCAACAGAACAGGATAAAAAGTATTTATGAACTATCTATACCATTATTGTGATTAAAAAAAAAAAAAAAAGTGAGGTAAGCACAGGAAGACATTCGGTCCTTTTTCTTCAGCTTTAGATCAGAAGTTTTGTTCAGCTCTGAGCTGGCTTTAGGGAAAGATTATTAAACTCATGCTAATAATGAGCTCCCAGAATATAGGAATGATTAAAAATGTTTTCTTTTTAGTTTGGACTGTTGTACACTAGAGCGTGCCCTGCAACAATTGTGCTGTTACTCCTACACAAGGAAGTTTTACTTCCATGTTCAACACAATTGCACCAATTTCTAAAGCTTCAAACACGCCTTGTTATAGTGTTTGTAAGAGCAGATGCTTGGCAAGTCTATATATGCCAGTAAGAACATCATTCAGTTTTATGCACACTTCTGTTTTCTGGCTTGGCATAATTCATTAGCACACTCTACAGAATACTCCATAAAACTGGATATGGCTTTAATGTTAGGGTTCTAATGACTACAGCATTGTTTAAAAAACAAAACAAAAAACCAAACAACCCACAAACAAACAGTAGTCTCTCCTCTTTAATATTTAAGTTGATGTTTACATCTGATAAACAGAAAATACACAAAGGAGGTTTTCTTGCAAGATACAAGTAGGAATAACAATGTAGTTTTAATTTTTATAACGTCCTGTTTTCAGCATTTAGAGTAGTGACACAGCATAATTTTTGTGGTGGCAAAGCTTGCTTGATCACACTTAATTAAATTAGCACAGTGTGTACATTTTTGTGGCTTATTTCAACTTCACTCTAATACAAAGATTCTTAAAGGGGGCAATATATATAAAGATGAGGTCAAAACTTTGATTAAAGACAGCCGTACTGCTTTCCAACCTGTTATGTCACAGCATTAGGTAGAGGAATAAATAAACAAATACAAGACTAACCTGATTTATCTGTGTGTCCCCACATAAATTTGTTTAATGTAAAAACAAATAAAGCAAAGCTTTGATGGAGGTTGAGCAGAATTTTCAACATCTGTGCAGATAAATTTAATTTATTCAAAAAGAAAAAACAGCATTAGTGCATCATGTAAAAGCTGATTTAAATGATTTCATACAACAGAAAGCATATGCACTAGCTAAAACAAATTCAGTTTGCCCTTAAAACCTATTTCACTAAGGCAACCATTACTTCTGAATTTTCTACTACAATAATGTTCAGTTATTACTTCTCTTTTTATTCTCTTCTTGATTTTACACGTGCCTCTAACCTAAACCACAGTTAAATGTCCCAGGGGCAGCAACACCCTAAATGCAGCTTCTGTGTAGCATCAAGCAGGTACACTTCAGAGATTGCTTCTGTGTATCTTTATGTGCAGATCCATAAAGCTGGTCAGGTAAAATAAGCTAAGCACCGTACCTTAAATAGTTGAACATAAATGAGTTGCAGGTGTTCGAGTATTCTTTTAAAAATAAATCTTTTCACTATAACACACTTAAAAACAAGAAAATAATCTCTCCACGGCAATTACTCACTGTAGTGGAGCTAAACTAGCTTATCCCTGCAGCAAGGAACAGAGCACTAGGAAGACTAAAGATATTTTTTCCTGACAAGGAAAGATTTGTCAAAATGATAAACTCCTGTTTGAAGCTTACCAGAAAGTGTTAAAGCGAGAACTAAAAATTCAAAATAAAAATACTGCCTATGCATCTGAAAAAAAAAAAAAAAATAGGATTAATATCCTTTCTTTCAACTCAAGGTGAGACTGCAGAAAGTCTGCATGTGATTTTTGAAATCACACAGATGCACAAAGTATCACCCTAACTGAAAAAAGATGATGAATATGCACAGTCATGTTTTAAAGACCCTTTCCTTATGGAAGAGGTTATCAACTTGTGCTTTAAGGGGACTGTTAATACACCTCTAATTCCCCAACAGAATATGTACGTCTGCCTAACTTCTGTGGAAATCTGAACATGGTGAACATACATACAAACACTTGCTGACTTTCTAAAATATTTTGTCCTTTCCTGAATGTCTGTTAGCAAAGAGTAATGAAAACAGCCATTGGGCTTGGCACTATTTATTACGAGATCTCTAACTCGGAGAGCAAAACTGAGGCCAAAATTGCCCCCTGAGTGGTGCTGAGTATAGAAAGGGAATGAGATTGAACCCCTCAAAATTTCAAGGAGGGCTAACGCCCACCTCAACGTATCTCCAGTCTTGGTGGTTCCAACAAGAGAAAAATGATGCTTTTACAAGAATACATGAGTACTTGGGAAACTTAAACCCACTTGTATGTTTTATCTGTCCAGTATGAAGCACTGTTTTATCTTTTTTTTTTAACCCCCCCTTCTTGAACACCAGCAAGATAATCTTCTTCAGAAGTAACCCACATAGAGAGCCCCTGCACATTGTTCTTTTAGACTTAAGTATGCCAGAAAATTGCATGTTACAGTACCTACAGGGGTTAAAACAGATTCCTTGCTTAAGAGAAAAACTCCTAGGTATGGATTCCTGGGGGGAGGGAGGGAGGGGAAGACAAAACATAAGTTATTTTGGCATCATTAAACTTTTTATAAAAAAACAAAACAAAACTTGAACACATACCACAAAGTTCAGACTCGTATACATAAAATGAATCCTTGCTTTTCACTTCTACTCCCTAAAAATCCCCTAATTATTTTTTTAGTAGTTAACTTGGGATTCCATTGTTTTTTTTTTTTAAAGCAATTGGACGACAATGAAATGCATATACTAATTATTCTCTGAAAATCTGGCTATTTACTGTTACAGCCAGAAATTACATGATCCTGTCCTACCAGTTGGGCTTTATGAGCTATGCACTGTATTGTTTTAAGCCGTGGAATAACAACCTTTACCGATTTTCCACATCAGTGTAGGTGTTTCAGCCAGATCACTAACATTGAACAAACTTGTGAGTGAAACCATAAAAAAGTCCCTTATTTTTAAAGGTGACTCTGTAACAGAAATAAGAACTAGAAGTTGCACCTTTCAGCCTCTGCATTTTTTTCTTTGTTTAGAATGCTAGAAGAAGCCATCCGGAAGGAAGAAAGATTATGACTATCTAGGAACTAGCTGTTTGACAGAGACAGAAATGCTGATAATGAGTGGGTTGTGTCTGTCTTTTTTGGCTGATCACAACAGAGGTCTGAAGCAAAACAGAAACTCTTGATATGTTTGTGTAAAGAGGCAGTAGCATAAGCACGGGCAGCAGGAGTTCAGCTGAAGTTCAGGGCAGATGCTGCTATTAGTTTACACTGCAGGAAAGTAAAATTGCTTCCGGATTTACCTCTTCCTCCCACCATCAGCGTTGAGCCATGCTGTGTCGCAGAGTCACAATATCAGTAGGAAAGGAGTCTTTTAGCAGGATACCACGTTCGCGATGGCAGTCCAGCTCTTCAATAAATCCATACCAGTAGATGACTAATCCAGGGCCAAATCTATCAAGCGAAAAGGAAAATGAATTTATGTGATTGTGTTAGGTGAACTTTAATTCCGTACCTCTGCAATTCCGAGACAAGTAAATCTTCTGTTAATTTTACTACACAATTGGAGAGAGTATTTGACTTCCATTTAATTTCCAAATTTTAATCAATGTTGAATTGATATATATCATTAATGCCAGATTCCATGAATAAAAATGCCATTTAGAGACTCAAACAATCTACATTAGAGTTTTTTTTCTTTGGATAGTCTGCCTGTATCAGTAAAAACAGACCAACGCCTTAAATATTAAATAACATTCAGTAACTTAGATGTATACAGAAGTTTCTCTTGCCATGCACTCATCTTTTTCAGATTTGTACATGTAGCCATTAAAGATACAGAGGTTGATGCGAGTTACAATACCATGACGATCAACAGCGAATCCTTAAAATATAATTTCTATAAGGAATTGCTATTCAGGTAATTATTAGTGTAAAGCAGAATTTATAAAGAAACAAAGTTTCTGCTGTAATGTCTCTGAAATGTGCCTGAGGAATTCCTCAGATATTACTAGCTCTGACTGATCCCCACTAGGCAATCTCAGGAAGTAGCCCTGTGGACTATTTTACCCATCAGGAAGTTCAGACCTTCAGGCTGGGTTCATAAAGAAGTAATCACTATCAATCACTGTGTACTGCGATATGTTTTGCACATCAGTTTCACGTTTTTCCTACTGAGAGCACTTAATTAAAGGGCAGCACTACTTTTGGTGTAGTGTTGCAGGAATTTTACAGTGAAATCATAAATTATGAATGTTGGGTTAGTAAAAGGATGTCTAAAAACAGAACTGCTTTCTGTAGTCTAGCATTACAGCAGTCTGTACAACATTAGGCCAAAAAGCTTTTTCTTTCCTTGATTTATTATATGCTGTAGTGAACTTGCCAAAAACAACAGTGCAGGATGAGCTGTTAGATACCGTCTGTACAAGAAAAAGTTCAATAGAATGTCATGTAATGGTTTATACGCAGAGCTGTGCTTAGTACTCAACCAATATGGTAGCCTATTTTTGTTAATGTTTAATTATAATAAAAATGCATTGGGGGGATGCACAGTAACCTAAATGTCCACTCAGCAGACAATGCAAGCACTCAAAACTGTGGGTAGTGCCAGACTGGCTTCATTAGGGTGGTTTCTTTCCAACAATGGAGGGAAAACTCTATTTGATGTGCTCATGTAATAGAACAGGCATCAAAGGAAGAAGAAACCCCTGTGGCTTCCTCCTGCCGTTTCAATTAGATATGGTAGTCTTTTACCCCAAACTGCTGCATAGTGTTGTAACGTTTTGGTTTATGGCTACTGCTTTCCAACTTAGAAGAGGCTGCAGTTTAGCAGCAGAGTAAATTACCCCTCTGCATAGCTGAGGCCACATTGGCAAATGGGATTTTTGAAACTGAAAGATGCCATTTGAAAGTGGAAACGTTAAAATGGTGACAAATCCAGCCACGCTAACCAGTGTATTCCAACGTGTTTAGTACTGAATCAAATGAAAAATAGACTGGAAAATGGCTCATACAGGATGATTCGTAAGTTTTCTCTGGCTGGTCAACAACTTCAGCCTCCACTGTCTCTAAGGACTTCTCTCCATTCTGATTTTCTGAGGTTCATGGGGGACCACCCTGAAACAAGGAGGCCAGCTAGCCTATGCGTAGCAAGGAGCAAAGGGCAAGTGGGGATGTACTTCTGTACTAACCAACGTTATTTTAAAAGCAAAAATCTCCACAAGATAGAGAGCAGGCCTTACATTTCTCCTGCACTATTTCATGCAGGGCAGAACCTATGAAACATACGTGAGTACTTGCTCAGTAGTGTGTGTGCCAGGTGAAAAACTTGATGCTAATGAGCAGCTGCTCAGCCCACTGTGCTGCTCTGTGTGGCAGTCTGAATCCCTTTAGCCACCGTAAAAGGCATGGGGCACTGTGCTTACGGTTTGTTACGTATTTGAACTTAAAATCTTTAATAAAATTAACATTTTAAATCTCCTCAAAAAGATTTTTTATGTCTTTCTATCATATCATCACTCCTCATAAAACCAAATTTTCAGGAATATTGTTTGCTTAAAAAAAAATTATGTTCAGAAATGCCAAATTTGATGATAAATTTTATATACAGGAATGTCCGCATACTGCTAATTGCAGGAGCAACTATGTCTTTAGCATGAACACATACATCAGTCCTGCTTTTCACTATGTTAGTATTTGTCCTGTGCTGCCTAAGTTGCATTATTTCACTGTACTGTATCATTCCTTCTATTATAGCTCTACATCACAAGGACCATAAGTATGATCACATAAAAAACATACCATGCTTTTGTTTAAAAACACTTAAGTGGAATACTTAAGACCAAAATTAACTTGTTGGCACGTTAAGTATTTGCCACTGAGGATCAGGAACTCCTGCTGCTAAGTGCTAATTTCTCTCTCATTAACGCCCAGAGTTGGCAAATCACAAACAATGCCACTGGTTAATTACTGCTGCCTTAATTTGAAAAGACACTTAACCTTTTTGTGTAAGGGGATGAGGTAGGGAAGTGTAACCTAGAAGTCAGAACTATCCTTTTCAATTTGACTGCTTCCAAAGTGCATATATGACACCATGAAGAATGAAACTCAATGCTGTAAATCGCAGAGTAAAGCTAAAAAATTATTTCTGCATTGATCATAACATTTAACAAATTGATGACTAACTTTGGTTTACGCAGGAGGATAAACTAAGATGACAGAGTGCTTACTTTGTACTGCTATGGAAAGGGGACGTTACTAGCAACAAGGAGAACAAATCTTTGAACATACCAAATGATTCTAACACCGTATCGATACTGTATGCGATACTGGCCAGGTTATCTCATTTCATGAGAAAGACATGCTGTTTGAAGAAGGTTTACATTATAAGCTTACATTATAAGCTTGCTTTTTCATTTTATGTATCTAGCTGTGGACTCCTGTGGATATTGCTCTTGTTCAGACAAACTGTATAACCCCTCAACTACGTGTTTAATTGTTTTTTTCCTCCCTTCCCATGTCTTTAGTTCTTATCCTGAAAAGCTTAGAGGCATAGGAGCATGGCCAAAAGTTATACAAAACTGTACTTCTACCTATTGCAGGGAAACTATTGCTTTTAGAACTATATAGGCTTTTCTTTTAGCTGAAAAAAAGATCAAAGTAATTAAGATTTGGTTAATTCCAAGTTTTGTGCTGTAAAAATAGAATAAACAAGAAATAGAGGCAGGCTTCCTGCAGAATATAATAAACATAGTGAGTAAAACTTGTCCACACAAGTTGCATCACTTTACTTAAAAATCAATTAATGTAGCTACCATTACATACATCCTGTTCCAGTCATTGTCTAGTTTTGACGTTAGAAGTGAGTACAAAGCAACCAAGGTAGCCTAGCTGCACTTCAGTGCAGGGTCAGAGAGCCAGAAGTGCCAAAAGGGAGGCAGACAGGCTTATGGCCCCACGGCATGGCATGAAGAAAGCAGGATCACAAAAGCTCATGGATTAGTTTAGGCTGCCAAGGAACTGCAGCCTAATTTAGGCTTGATACAGAAGATTAAACTTAGTCTAAGGGCAGCAGACGGTGTCTCTCAAAGAATAATCTGAAGGATTTAAGTTGGATGCTGGAGATAGTAAAATGTAGCTTGAATATAGTTACAGGCTCAGTACTTTAGATAGAACTTATGTCCGATCACTTTACTCTAAATAAGTCAGCCTTGCACTAATTCAAGAGTGTTCAGAGAATCTTTTGTACTGGTTTAATTACACCGATTTTGGAAGAAGCCCATAGCTAAAGGAGTATAGATTTGTACATTGATAATCCTGGGACGCGGTCCTTTGTTCTTGGAAAGGAGTTTCACAGAGAGATATGCTGAAAAGCCAGGAGGGTAAAATTCAGATAACCTGAAGTAAGTCTGGAATGCAAGGAGCCAAATGGTTGTTGTTCTTAAAAAAAAAAAAAAAAAAAAATCTATCTATCTTTGTATCAACCAAGAAAAAAAAAAAGGAAAAGAAAAAACTAAGTAAAAAGTGAATCTGGCTTTAACTTGCCCTCCAGTTGAACCAGTTTTGTGCTAGAAAAGAAAAAAGACTTTTATTTATTTATTGAAGTGGCCTAGTAGACTCACACATATTCTACTTCACTTCAAGAGAAACTACTTTCTAGTAATGTCTTTTCTTCTGGAATGTCTGTGTGGGGTCCATACTAGCTTCTAAGGATTTGCCTAGACATGTGGCTGTTGGGAGTTGATTTTTTCACCATCAAAAAGCCTTGCATGTGGTTTTATGAAAAATGCATTTTCAACACACTGCTCGGTACCGAGCAGAAATGTAAAACATCTTGCAATTGTTTTTAAATAATGTTCACTTTATTTATTCTTAGTCTATTTGTTATAGATGGGTTATATGCATCTCAGCATAATATAAATAATTTTAAGAGACTCATAATGAAATGCTGGCATATGAATTATTATTTCTAATACACATGTATTTAAGCAAATATTTTATCAAACAGATTCAGCTAAGTACTTGTTACGTGAAAGCTTAACAGTCTACCTGGTCAGTGATTTTAATTATGAAGGTCACATCTGAATGTGTCTTTGAAGGACTGGTGACTTTGAAGGATTCTGGTCCCTTACTTGTTAATGTCAAATCACTGGCAGTGCCAGCTGGAAAGCTGGCTTTGTTTCTTTATTTTATTTTTAAAGTATCAAGCAAATTAGAGCATTACAACTTGCACTAAGGGAATTATAATGATTCAGAAATGATTACATTCTAAGTCAATTTAATATGGTTCTTGAGAATCACAATTGTGAGTACACTGGTTTTACTAGTAGTACTAATAAACCCTATAGATATAATTAAAAAAACCCTACAATATCTAATAAGTTTACTCTTTAAGGACTCAAGCTTTATTTTAAGGTACTTGTAGAAGTCTCCTTTCTGTCAGTGGAGGGAGCTGGATATTGGCAGGTTGAGGTTAGTAGGCAACAACTGCAGACCACATTTTCAAGTAAGGTCAACTGGCATCAGCCAGCCAACTTCCTTATGTCTAGACCAGTTTACTATTGCTGATGACACAGTGTTATATATCTTGGCAAATATTTAATAGCCACTGCTCAGAAACTGACTTTGATTAACAAGAAATTTTCCATTTAAACAGCTACCACAAGCCTAGTTCAGAATAATTTGTAACAAGGTATTTCTACTACTGTTCATTTATATAGAGTTTTAAAATCAAATTAAGATACTTGTGCATAAAGGAAGTGAATCCTTAAAAACTCTGAATGCAATTCAAAGATAACTGTGTTTTTTTATTACCTCCTTCACTTTTTAAATCCTTCACACACTTTTGTGAACCAGTGACACACACACTATGATTTAAATAGAACATGCCTTCAAGGTATTACACAGCTCCTTACTTCTTTGACTTCACCAAATCTGGTTGAAACAAAGCAAAACAAAACAAACAAACAAACAAAAAAACCAAAAACTAATGCTTAGTAAAATAAAGTAACTGAAACATATTTTTTTGCTTTAAAAATCTGGTCCTTAACCTGTAACCTCAGCAGGCAACAACATTGTTGGTCCCAAGCTCCCTTAAGCTACTTAATATTGTCTACCTGCAGTAATATCTGTACAAAAATATATTTAGCTGGCAAATATGTCTCAAGAAAAAGTTTAACAAGTTCTAATCATATACTTTTAGGAAGTAATAATAGGAAACTTGTACATGGCAGTAGCAAGCAATATATCAAGCCCCCCACACAGAGAAGTTACCAGCACATTATGTCTCAGGGATCCAGGCATCCAGTTTATGCTGCTTAAGGTAAAATTAAGCAGGTAAAACCTAATCTACTTTAAGCTTTGATGTTACCACAGTGGTTGGGTGAAGTCTTATTTTTACTGAAGACAAGGAAAAAATTTAAAGTCTATTAATATTCTGTGAGACCTCCATTTCCAAGGAGGTTTTGACTCAAAAATGGAAATTTCTTTTGGGCTGAGAAAGGTAAGCATTTTCTTGAACACCAGATATTGATGTGATACACAGTTAATGTAGAATGCTGGAGTTGTCAGGTGAAAAAAGGTGGACAGAAACTAATATCAGGACTCTGTCTCTGTAGTCACACCTCTCTTGGATACAATTAAATTTTAATGAGCTTTTTTTACACTAGCTTACTGTGGTTTACACTAGAGTCTTTTTCTCTCTGCAATGAGGCTGTTAATGCATCAATCAAAGAGCAGCATTTCATCAGGCTTATAATATAATTTAATTGCTCTTGGCGTTTGGAGAAATAAAAACAAATCGAGTGATATTTATGTGGAAATAAGAGACCGTTTAAAATATTTTAGAATTTTGCATAGCAGAACTTTTTAATGCGTATTAATAGAATGCACCAAAACTGTGCAAGGCACTGTCATTAAAATATTATAAATACAATATAACTTTTAGCTACATAATACATTTTTAATAAACAAACTGTCGAAACACATTATTCACTTACACTTATTCATTCAGATCTGAGTACTGTTCTGCAGGCAAATAAAGGATTTTTATAATCCTCAATGACAAGTTAGCTTTTTTTTAAATATAGTTCTCATGGAAATTAACTTTAAAAAGCTATGATTAAATAACATTAAGGTTACACTGATTTACAAGGATCAAGGCTTTCTAAGTGAAGACTGATGCAGTGAGTGAGAAAGAAAACACATACTGGCTTAAGGCAGCTTGTCATTAAGCCTTGACTGAACTTTGAATTTTTCAAGTTTTGTTGGTTTATGTCCTAACTTCCACTGAAACATATTATTTTGTTGTTTATTAGTCTTTGAGACGCTCACCTCTCTAAGTGGCTGTGTGTACTTACGGTAAATTATCTTTTTCAGTCTCAGCATCTTCAAAATTGGGTAGATGCACACCTGTCAGTAAAGTTCTGTGATGTAAAGAGAGACTGTGAGATACTCCTTATACCTGCACTGCAGGATTAGGCTGTTGTAGTGAAAATTAACATGGTACTGATATCGACGTTTTGGAAAGAAATTGTTCATCCTTGTAGTGCTCGACTGTTTAGTGGAAATTATGGTCACAGCTGTCTCTAGCATTAATGGATATCACTTGGGTATGCATTTTGGAAAACCATGCATTTTAGCTGTCTGAGAAGTTAGTTCCAGTATCTATCTAAAAGGAAGTTAGAGCTAATAGGGAGTGTTCCAGCTACGTTACTGGTAGTTTGGAGACAGGTCCAAATTTCCCTGAAATATAAGGATCTTGTGTATATATATATAGGTATATACACAAGATATATATAAGGATCTTAAGGCACCCTGAATGATGGGCAAAGGAGTAAGCAAAAGAATCTCAACCACAAAATCTCAATCTGAAATGCACAATATGAAAAAGTTTTCTATATTTTCTTCAGAAATTTCATAATTCCTTTCTGATGGAAAGAGTCTAATATTCTGCCCCCACAACTGTTCTCTTTATGTATTTGTCTTTTAGAAGGAACTTCATAATTCAGGATTAGCACATTATTTTACCATCCTTCTACAAGTGCATTAATATGTTCTTGCTCCAAGCAGCAATACCTTTCCATCCTACACCATGCTATGCTAGCTCTATTTAAGTGGTGCTACTTGTGTATACCAGTTAAGACACTGCAAAATTATTGCTATCCTTTGAAAAGGTATGGAGAAGAGGAGGTTGTTTGCATTACAGAGTTGTTCCATATATTTTCTTTGTAAACAACACTTTCTGATTATACCCAGGCAAAAAACGTTGCTTCTTGAGGTACTTGCTTGTTGCTCAGTTTCCCTGAGAAAACCTTCTCTCTCTTAGTTCACTCTCCAGAGCCTGTTGATGCAAGGCTGGTATTGTTTGACTCTACACATTTTAAACTCTACGTTGAGAAGAGTTACTGAGGTTATTTCAAACATTTTGTTAAACTCATAGCAGCCCTCTCAAAGGAATGCTTGGCTGCAAACTACCTCTTATCCTGGGTGACAGAAAACATGAGAAAAGCTTTTGAGTAGAGTTAGATTGAGGTCCAGGCAGCCAGAAGTGCTGGTCAACTCATGTTGCCATTAGGTGATTAATAGGTGTTTATTTTTAGGGCTGGAAGTAATAGGCCATCCTAAGGCCAGTGCAAGATGATATCTGAATAATCTGTGAGTGCCTCATAGTTTGCAGAAATCCTTTCTTTCTGTGCAGCTGTTTATCTGGTGACAGTGCTTGCCAGAGTGATAGGATATGCCAAAAGTGCATTTAAGAGGGGATGCAGGACTGCTCTCACAGCAATTTATGTTTAATAATTACTGTAAAATGGAATCTAATCGGAAAAGTTGTACAGCAAATTTTGATAGCAAAAATGTTCATAAATAAATGCATTATATACCTGTGTTTAGCATTTGCTGAATATAAGTCTTTGAATCAGCATTAAAGATAACTCAAGATATTTTGAATGAATTATTACACAATTCTGTATCTCAGAATCCTTATACACAAATATACAGTAAAACAAACAATGTAACAGATGAATTAACAAATGGAGGACAGCTCATTTGCACTTCCAACTTCTCAGATCAGAGAATTAGTCCAAGACTGGATAGTAAATCACACTGAGTATCTTCACACAATGTTGCTTAGCAGTTTAACTGCCAAACACACCATTGTGCGTAATTGACAGGCAGAAATATTTTGTGTGTGATGCTGTACTTAAATTTACTGTCTCTGAAAGTGTAAGTCACCTATCTGTATTAAGCAGGGAACAGATGAAAAAGAAAATACTGCATCTGCTGCCCGTTATTCTGGCACCTCATGTCCAGCCAGAAGGAAAGCAAACACCTCCTCCAATGTGGAAAAATATTCTTGCTTTCTTTGGAATATGCTGGCAAATTTTAATTGTGCCTGGTATTGACATTCTTCACTTTTAATGCCTGAGGCCCTTCAGCTTGCGTCTGAGTTAATACCAGTGTCTGTACAACCCAAGTTGGCCCTGCCTCACTTCACGTTTGAAAATAACTTAATTTTTAGTTATTTGGAAAATGTGCGTCCTGAGATATGTAAGTTTTCTGTAGCAACTTGTATCACCTGCAAAATATCCACCTCTCAAAAGAAACTATACAAAAATTTTGCATGGATTTAGGTGGAGAATATTCCAGAGACTAGGACACCATCAAGGCTTCTCGTAGAATTATTACATTCATTATTAACTCAAATTGGTGCATAACTGGGGATGTGCAAAGAAGGCTATTTCCTGCCTTTTCCACAAGGAGCAGCTTTTTGCCTCCTTTCTTTTTCACTTTACCCCCCCCCCCCCNCAATCACAGCTCTACTGTCTGCACCTTCTGAAAAATTCATAATGCTATTTAGATTTATTTACAAGTTATTTATTCTTTCTTAGTATATACCAACACTAGAAACAATTTAATTTCAACTTTGCTTACTACATTTTGAACCCTTTTGGCTCACCATTAAAGTAAGAAATTCTGTTCACAAGGTATACAAATGTACACTGACATATAAGGGAGTCTAGGAGGAAGGAGAGGAAGAATCAGAGGAAAATACTTGTGCAGGTCTAGAAGCAATAGCAGATTTGTCAAGATAGCCAGTGACATATTACTATCTATGGCTGATGAGAATTGAGCCAGAAGTCTGCAACATGATAAAATAACATTAGTATGAATATTTTCCCTCATATAGTTGTAAGAACGTGTTGAAAATAGTGGAGAAGACGTTGGGACTCCGTATTCCCGTGTTTTATTTATCTTTGCCATGCAATTACTAGATTGATCTTGTGTCAAGTTTCTTACTCCTTATATGGCATTTGTATGGTAGCTATTCCCAAAGATGGTATGAATGTTATTGTCCCAATAGCCACAAGGTCATTGTGTTAAATATGGCAAAATCCTTTTAGACAAGTTCAAAACAAACTGAGAGTGACTACAGTTTTTTTTTTCCAAAGGTCAGTATAACATACACACCCGTACTATTCAATTGGAAGACACCATAAAAACTGCTATATTGGAAATGGAGTCTAATGTCATTAGTAGGTAAGATACAAATAAAACCCATGCAAAATGTTGCAATATCAACATTATGTACAATACAAGGATTTGTCTCAGTTATTGCTGGTTTAGGTGTCTGGTAACCATCACTGTTAAATATTTTTAACATTTTAATAAAACACAAAAAATCCATTAATCATTGAAAACTTCTAGTGCAGAATAATCTTTTCACTGTAATTATTTTCTTACCCCTTTTTACTTTACATGAAGTGTATTTTATAAAGGAAAATTGTTGGTTGGCAGTTTTTAAGGGCATCAAAGATTGCACTAGCATTCTCTTTCAATGAAATAAATAGAGAAAATATTAATGATTGAGTTGCTAGTCCTGTTCAATCCTGCTCTTCCCTTTAAGACAAAAGCAAAACTAATAGAAAAGAAAAGCAACAAGAAGGAAAATCATGCAATACATATTTTTCCTCCAAAGTAAGTTAAGACTGCAAATAAGCAGCTTGGAACATCAAGAACAGCCAAACATCAACCAGTGTTAGCAGTCACTCTGAGACTTGGCTAACTTCCACCAGAGCATGGTTACCTTGTTTTTTTTTTTTTTGTTTCTTACATTGCCTAAAAGCTCAGAGTGAGTATATTAAATTATTAATATCTGTTGTGGGCAGATGTCTTTCCCTTTCCCTTTTTTTTTGTTTCATGTTTACTTTTTAAAGTGCTTATTTTCTGTTCTCTCTGTGTATGTGATTGTGATGCCAAAGCATTCCAAACACAATGGAGGACAGAGGTTAAAAATGGTTCCTAAATTCCATAGTTGCTGTTTTCTTACAGGAACCTCCTGAGAAAGCTGTCTCTCACACGCATCCATTTGTCACGAACAGCCATAATGCAGCGTTAGGAGAGGTGCTGACATAAGGTTTCCATCTGGTCCAACCTGAGCACAGATCACTGTGTATGCTGAAGACGGGAATGACACCTTCAACTTGAACTGAGTAATGGAAGCCCAATATAGACCATAAAAGACACTTAAGATATTTTTCCTGTCTGTCCCCTCAGTTTATAGTGCTCTTGCAAAAGAGGGAGTTTCCCTGTCTGGTTAAGCCAGACTGTAGTTAGCTGGGAGGCAAAAAAATAAACAGATAAAAAAAAAATCCCCAGAAAAGCAGAGTCAATAAATAAGCGGGGAGAATAAATAAAGGGAGAACAACTCTATTATCTCACTAAATTAGACAGTCAGTAAGCATTTAGGCAATTTCAACTGTACCTTTCCTTCCACTTCTAGGATCTCTCCGTACCAACCCCTGACTTTTACCAGAGATCTGAAAATCTCTTACTGCTCCTTCGAGGCAGAATTTATACAAAGTTTTAAATAACTGAATCAACTTAGAGGTAGGCCTGTGCACAATGGACCAGCACACATTACTTAGATACTACATGTTCCTATAAGCCGATACAAGCACACTTGGTAAGCCTGGCATCATCTTCCTGAAGAATCGGATCAATCAACAGTGGGAGTCGGAGCTTCTCAGCACCAAGTCTGTGCTACATGAAATTTCTCTAATGACAAAGTTCTCTCCATTACGCTACTAAGATGCACACTGACCGATTATCACTTGAAATAGCACAGCACTATTACTATTATTAAGGTACTATTACTATTACAGTTACAAAACACAGCTACCCAGTAAAAAAAAACAAAAACAACAACAACAACAACAACAACAACAAAAAAACACAAAAAAAACAGCTACCCCATACTTCTTCCCTCCCCACAGAAGTCCCACTAGGAAGTATCTGTCAACAAGATGCATAAATGGACACAGGCATATACATTTTTTTCCTCAAGCCTCTCTTTCCTTTCTTTTCCTGGTAAAAGAAAACTTGCACTCCTCGCACAGGTATTGTATTTTCGCTAAGGGTAAATAAGACTTCCACTTAGAGACCTGTGTATCTCTCCCTCTCCACAACTGCTAAACCCACATTAACATTTTTAAAAGCTATTTCTAAAGCCCTACCAATAGATTAAGCATTATTTTTAGTGAAGTTCAAAGAGAAGAGAGTACAGATTTGCCTGTTCTACCTGATTTCACTATGGCAACCGCAGAATAACGGTAAATTCGGGAGATTAAGAGAGCTATAATTCCAGTTGAACCAGCAAAAATAAGAATTAAAAATTCATTTGTATTTTCTTGTTACCTATTGGCACTGTGGAACCATTCTTTAATTAAAAAGTCAGACCACATATGAAATGATAGAAATGGTGTAGAACACTACAGAACAGCTTCTATTTGCTTAAGTACTGTTTCCACTTTAATGTACTTATTTGCTCTCATTTGCTTAATACTGCCAGTATTTAGTACTGTGCAAATTTATGGAAATCTGACTTTAAAGAGCTTTGTGGTACTGAGAGATTTTTTTTTTTTTTTTAAATATATACTTATCCTGAAGTGACTTGATGACTTTCTGGAATAAATGAAATAACTGAGTGGACCGTAACACTTTCCTGTGCTGTACTGTGAGGTAACATAGGCAATAACATTTCATCACTGTGGGTAAAATAAGCTGACTGGTTTTACCTCAGTTTACTTTGACAAGAGTCTGTCCATGCCTATAAATAAGGATGGATAAAATATGACAGATTTGTAAACTTTTTCCACGGGCAGTTAAGGACAGTTGTGCCTTTGCACAGTACCTTGCTTATATACTGCAGGAGTTGGGAGATTTATATAATATTTATGTTAGAGGAAGCCAAACTGTATTTCGCTTTTTAGAAAAAAACAAACCCAAACCAGATACTACATTTGGTTTGTTACTGTGTAAATATATAATAAACAAAACTTAATAAAACAGCAGATGTGGTGACAGTAAAGGAAAACTTTTGACTTGCTGATATCAATGTGTCTGGCAGCCGTGACCAAGCACAGAACGTTTGTTGTTTTAAATAGTAAAGATCCAGAAACCAAAACAAACATTTTAGCCAGTGTTCACGTTATCTCCATTTTTTACCACAGATAACTATTCTTTCATACACGATCTACAATTTAACAGTAACATGCCAAAAATATTACTACAGTACTTTTCGAACCTACACATAGAGATACACAGACCGTAATAAAGAACTGAAATTTCCCTTTGCATTCCCACAGGAAGAAGGAATCAAGCTGTGTAGCAGTTGATCAGTAATGGGAAGCAAAGTGATGCAGCTATGGAAAAATAATCCTATGAAGACCTGGGGAGAGAGATTTTCAGTAAAATTCTAGAAGTATTGCATTTGCTTAAAGACTTGCTTAGCACTCATCTGGAATCTGCAGTCAGGACATTCAGGAAAAACATCCTGTAACTGCCCGATACAGAGCAAGGTTACTACAGTGTCCAGGGAAATGAACAGTTGGTCATAGGAAAGACAAAATGAACTCAGCCTTTGCAGCATAAGAGAGCCAAGAAGAGAAGAGGTGTAATTGTTCTCTGTCTGCACATCCAGTGGGTCAATGCTCTGGGCCTAGAACAATCTCCCATTTAGGGTAGTGGGACCAAAATGCTTCAAATGCTTTAAAAATCAAACTTGATGAAGTTTAACAAATGGGTTATAAGACGTGGTGTTTATGATAGCTGGGGACTAGACAGTGACAAAATCTTACACATTTCTAAATGTAGTGCATGAAATTAATATACAAAGTAGTCTCTCAAGCAATTAGAAATGATATCACCACTGGTAACAAAATTAAACACAGACCCAAATATTTTTGCCCTACCTGAGGAACAAAGATGAATACCTGTATAAGATGATGTGTATGTATAAAAGAGGATACCAGAAAGGTATTCAGCATGCAAGAGGATAAGAGTTTTAAAAAAGGTAGGATTAAAAGGAATCTCCTTTTCAAATGAGGAGTATGAACCTGAACCATTGTTTAATTGCTGTGAAATCCCAGCCCACAGACATAACTTAATAATTTAGTTTTCATAAATAATAATGCACTGTCTGATTTTTATCAAAGGTAACATCTTCAACTTGCAAAGGTTCCCTAGGCTTGGAAGACAAATACATAAAGACAAGCAAAATTTTCAAATTGAAGATGTAAATACTTTTCTAATTTCTCTTTTTGCTTTTACAACACATACGTAACCTCAAGCTCTTCTGGTTCAGTGTTACCCAGCTTACTCTTGCTTAATCCTCAAACCTAGAGTGAAGTAACCAACCAAATATATGTAGAAAGAAATGTAAACAACCACTAAGGCTCAGAAATCTCAGTAATAGCTACTTCACTAGTTCCCTGTGCTAGTTTTCAAGGAAGAAATATTTTATTATCTGTAAGCAATACCCATGCCACTCACACACACTGCTGTTTTTTTAAATTCATTTCTGGATTCCTCTTAAGGTTCTGGTTCTGATGTACACAGCTCAGAAAAGATTCCTAGGACCAGGTGGCCACCTCCTTGCCCTGACCTGCCTGCATTAGTGAACTCCACATGGATACAGCAGTTCACAAAGCATGGAGCAAATCTATAGGTAAGTGAAGACACAAACTTCTCAGTGGAGAATCTTCACCTATAAAACAACCTCCTGCCAGAGGTAACGTGACAGGCGGCCTGCCTGCTCATTGAGTACGATGCAAGAGCTGCCACATACAGCAAACCTGCCTGTAGTAAAAATGGCTGAATAAGGACAAACACTTTTGCTTACAAATAGAGCTAAATTTAACAGTAAAACTGAACAAAGCAATAGCAACTGAATTGAATGTGACAGCAAAAAAACCCGTTTTATGCACACACTTTATTACAGTTCTTAAGTTTGTGTTTGTATAGCTAGTGAATTTATACTTCAGCATGTCTAAAACTGAATTACAGACACATGCAGTGGTAATTTTCTTTACAGTCACCTACCAACTGGATGAGTAAAAACAGAGCGGAACTATTCCAGAAAACAAACAGCATACACTCAACTCCTTAGTCTTCCCCGTCCAGCCACTTACACAACACAAATGTTTATTGGAAGGACGAGCCCTAGAGCTTCAGAAATTCAAACACTGAAGAAAGAACCACCTCCATCTACTTCCACATACTGCATCTAACAAGAATCCTTTTCAAATAACATGTTTTTGGGATATTTAAACAAAAAATAATACAAGGAACAGGAGAGATGAAAAAAACAGAGAATACGCAGTCACAGTGGAATTAGTCTTTGTGAAGAAAAAAATGTAAAAAGATATGTGAAACTGAGGTGTGGTGTGAAACATCTAGACAACAGTTAAAAATCCAGAAAACATTACATTAGAAAAGCAGACGATTAAGCCACAGTTCTCATTCAGTATTAACTGGCATTTGCTAACAAACTTGCAATGAAGGCTGTCAATAAGGAAACATGATGACACCGAAATGTTGCCCATTTCAAAAAATATAAATGGTCTAAAATAAGTTATATGGGGAGCAAGCAACCACTCTTCTTTGTTTGTGTACAGGGCTATGTGAAATATTATCTGGTCTTAGGATTTTTCCATAAACCAAGAGAAACAAATTCAACAATTTTAGTGTACTATCAGATAAGTGAATTTAAATACAAAGCTCTTAATTTACAATAAATATTTTTAACATCAAAATACTTTTGAAAAATGTTTACCGTTTGCAAATTCCAGTGCTTCCAGATGAATCAAAAAATATATTAATTACAGTGTTGGACTGACTTACAGGTAAATGGAATAGATACTTTTAACTGTTTACGTATTTTGGTCATTCTAGATGAATTAGATTAAAAATAAATAATTTTAAGTGCCAGAAAGATAAGCTTAGCAGTTTAGCTTTTCCAATGTCTAAAAAGAAACACAGTCCACGAATTGTAAAATCAAATGTCAATTTTAAAATATTAGTTGGAAGTAGTAAGCAAACTTGATTATTTTTGGATATTTCTGACTTATTACTCTATGTTAAAAAGGTCAGCTTTAAACATACTTTTTTGTCTTATTCAAAGAGTAGTTATTACAATGCTACCTTCAGAATAAGCAAAGGGTAAATATTTGGCTCTCAAGAATAGTCTTATGGGAAATGTGTATTGTGTTTACTGTTATTTGATGATGAAATGTCAACAGACTAAAATATTTCTATAATAAATTATTCCATTCAATAAAAGCATCAATAGTTTGCCTGGTTTTAAAATACAATTTCACTATAATGCATCGAAAGAAATAGCACTAATGTAAAAGCCCTGCCATGTGCATTAGTCCATATTAAACCACAGTACCCTAGCCCCTTGCTTTAGTGTATTGTTAAAAGTCTGAAAAACCCGCAGCTACAAGGAAATTCAGAGATCAGACCAAAAATCTTTACTTACCACTTTGTGCCTAGATATCATAATTCACTGGCTGTATTAAGGATAAGCCAATAATTCAGAATTCCCTGTCTTTGTAGTTTTAATACAAAAAAACATTACAATAGGCAGTATCTTTAAAAATAGCACCTAATGTTAAGGACATGCATACACACACATAGACTACATGAAATTGTTTATATATGTGGTCCTTTTTCAAAATGTGGGGCGACAGTTTTGATTACTTCACTAGAATATAAATAAAGAAATGTTGACCATTCAATCATTCATTGGACTGTATGATAGGAGCCTTCCAAATACAAATAAGGAAAATGTATCTATTGTCTCATAAATAATGTTTTGCGCATCAAAGCAAAGAGAGTCAAGTGACAGTTCACAGGATGCAATGTGAAAAAGCAAGATGGTCAGCATGATGAAGAGGATATTTTTGCAATGGTTCAAAATGTAGAAAAAATATTAATGAACATAAAATTACTCTTTTCTAGACATTATCATCTCACTTAATACTTCTGATTTTTTCCGCCCACTTTTAACCATTCCATCTTATTCATGATCCCCTTACATGAACGGAAGGTAAACAGATGCACTCGAATCTCTTCTGACACTAAAGCATCTCACAGTTGTGTATTTTAATTTCTGGCATACATTATGATCTGTACTTAATGGATCCTCTGTTCTTATGCCATTTTGATTATATCAGCATGTGTTTTAGTCATTGATCAGCTACTCCATTTGTCTTTTATATCACAATTTGACATCAATACAAGAAACAGGATGAGATGCAAACAAAATGATATAGAATTACTAAATAATAGTTGATCATGAATTATATTTGCAATGCATGTCTTGTCAGTTCCGGATTTAACGGTAGGTAATGAACGTTTCTTTGTACTGCACTCCCAGAAACTCAATAAAAGCAAGAAGAAAGAAGCTTCCAGAGTAGAAAAATGCAATTACAAGTTGCTAATCACATCTAAGGATTATTGGTCTTTCTTACTAAGAAGTCAGGGATGGAAATTAGATAGCTCTTTGTAGTTACTTGGTGATCTCAGGTGGATCTCTAGTAAACAGTGCTTCTTCTAAGAAGACCCTACTCTAAATGGAATGCTTTTGGAATTGAGCTTGTTCCCATGAAACTACTCTTCCAGTTGTTATTCTCAACTGCGTAGATACCAGAAAAGCAGTGCATTTGATGCACTGATGGATGGAAGTTGGAAAGGGCTTTAGCTGCACCACTGTTTACCTGAGCATCAACTGGAAACTCAATCTTTAACATTCAATTCAACATCAGACTAAAAATGAAAAGTTTTAATGCAGAAGTTTCCACAATAAAGGAACTCAAATACGATTTGCTTGAACAACATTAAAATTTAGCCATTTTTGATGAAACTGAAACATTTTAAATTTCTGACAAAATTTTTCATTTTAGTTTGCTGAAAAATATTTCATCATTAAATGGCAATACCCCCTCCTTTCTTTTAACATGTTAGAATGTGTTTAGACTTCCTCAACTCTAATGAAGTACTATCAAAAAGAGAGATGATCCTCCAGAGCCCCAAAAGCTACTCACATTAAACAGAGTGCCATGCAGAACTGCACTTGTTACTTTCTTAAAAATTGCACGAAAGAAAACATTTCAAGTTCACCCAAATAATTGATATATTCTAAGTTGAACCGAAGCAGACATTTCACTTTGACTTTTATAGCAGAAATGTTGAAACTTATTAAAACTTTGTTCTCTTTCCAAAACCTCTCCCAACAGCCAACAAAAAATTCCTAAACAAATTTTCTGGAGTGACAATGATTATTTTTAAATATAGGAAAGAAGAATACTGTAAGAAATCAAAGAAATATGTCATTTTGATATCTGATAACCAAAAGGAATGTTTTGGCATTAATGAACTTATCTCCACTGCAGTCTGATGAAGCTTTTCAGATTTTTAGTACTTGCTTATCTTTGTTAATACACTCAGGCATGTGTATATCTACTGAGAGGTCTGCTTTAATGGCTGAAAGTTTGCTCTGCCAACAGGAAATGGTAAAAGACTCCAAAAATTAATATTATTAGCAGTTTGTCTTCCACAAACAAGGCTATCCACTTTTAGACCTCCAGAAATGCAAGGCTAGGAGAAATATAAGAAATACACTACAAGAACCCAAACCCAGAAACTGGAAAACAGGGAAAAAAAAACAAGAACCCCACAAAACTGGAGGTAAGCTTCATATCATCAGCCACACATAAAACATTTTCAGCCAGACAACTTTAACCCAATATTTATTTTGCACTTCACTGTCCCGTCTTTTAACTTAAAGTTGTTTATAAATTTTTTGTGAAAAGATTCCTGGGGAATAAGCTCAGAGATAGAGCTAACCTGATGATTTATACTGTTGCTGTAGTAACATAAAAAAGGGGCATGGTTAGAGATATGTGTACATACACATGAATACATATGTATATATATACAGGAGAGAGCGAGAGAGCACTCGAGAGATGGGGTTCCCTGTTCTAAATTTATCTTGGTCTTTTTTTCCCCCTCATGATCAGGCAAATGTAGTGAGACTTGAGTAACTTTACAACCATTTCTGTGCACCACCCCTGGTTTCTAAATCATACATTTAGGATCTGTGTTAAAGGAATTTTTTTTTCCCCCCAAATAAATATTAAGTATACATTTATTAAATTGGTTAAGGTAAAGTACAGGATAAACAGGAATAATCTGCCCTTCTTATCACAAAGTGTGACTGTTCTTAATTATACTTTCATGGGATTTACCTGAATTCCATGAGGACAAATGCTTTCTTTTTAGAATTAGTTTCATCAGGACTTCAATACAATGCATAGAAGGAATTTAAAATATTTTTTGGGGGGGTATTTTTTAATTTCTATTTGTTTTGTAAACCAAAAAGATTGCACAACTTATTTTCAGTGTAGTTGATTCCATATGTACAAAATCAACATGAATATCATAGTACAACTTTTATTGCAGGACAGACTAAATTTAGCAAGACATTGCTCTGAGTAAAGAGAAAGTTGCATATTTTCTGAATGACTGATCTTAAGAACAAAGAAATAAGGAAAGCACTGTTAAAATGGATATTTTTGTAATAAATGTATAGCTTAAAAATACCTTACTTTTCATACACAGACTGAAGTTCACTGCAAAATTGTAAGGTTTTTTGCTTTCACTTAGCAGTTTGGAAAACTAGCTTGAACTTTATTACTCTCCTGACCAAAACTCTTAATTTGTTAGTCTGATTTTATCAATGGTTAGAGACATTTTTTGCATGCTTATCCTTAAGCTTAAATAGCTTTCTGCTATGTTTAACCCTCTGATGTACCTAGAGAAAACAAACATATTTGCTCATATTTAACTCACTCTGTGCTGGGACAAAACAGACTTGAGGTACTGCAGACTGCTTTTTCTTCTCTGCTGAAAGTGACTGAGCACCTGAAGTGCTCCCACAAAATGAATGCAACCTTAAAAATAACGTAGATGTAATGCAGAGTGGTACAATTAATTTGGAGAATAATACTTTAGTTGCTTTAAGGAGCAAAATATAGGACTGTTCAGTATCTCTAAATCATACACATTTAAACAAAAGTCAGTAAAAATTCACCCTAGGACAAGTCAGGCTTGAGGCCCGGTACACACATTCACCTGGTTTGGCAGGACAATCTAAATTTTTAAGATATGAAATGTTCCACAACTTAATTATTTCTCAAGCTCCAATATGGCTTTTAGTACCTGCATGTTGTAGAATCATCTAATGTCTTTACCTGGAATTACTCACTGTAAACAAAAGAAAGTGGCGCTCCCATAAAATGAACGCAACCTTAAAAATAATGTAGATGTATTACAGAGTTGTAAAGTACTTTATTTACAGTTACAGTTCTTTTTCCCCTGTGAACAGAAAACTTGATATGATTGAAACTTGAAGCCTGATTATAATATGATATAATATCTGACAAAAAAATCTTTTAAGCATTCTAAAGAAATTAACTGATACCAAGGGGAAGTGCTAAGAAACAGGTCAAGAGTTACTTTAACATATCAATATATTCAAGCAAACTTTTTTTTCCCTAAAACAATGAAATACGATAAAAACAGTTAATTTGTCTTGTTTTCTTACTATGTGATGAAACATTATCTTAGAGAACCCAATGACTATTGTAACATTTTTATTACCATTACACTTCATTTTTGAACCTAAACTAGACAGGTCAAGTGACAGACAGGTCAAGTGACAGCAATGAAGCTCCACCACTTTACATTAGCTGCAGAATATATCCATGGTTTTTAAACCCAACTTTCATCATACTGAGGCTTGTTTTTCATAGAACATGAAGACTAGTAATGTCTAGGATCCGGGCTGTTTCAAACAACTTCAATTTACAGATTTTCAAATTACTGTATATTAATTTCCACTAACCACAATTTGACTAAAACTAAACATGTTGTCTGCTTTACTTTTTACTTGTTAACAATAAAATAACCGCTTTTAAATGTACTAAATGGTATTCAAATTGACTTCTTAGTCTGCAGTGAGACTGAAGTAAGTGTGAAGTCCAAACATTTTCTGAAGGACATATAATTAAATTTTAGGAAACAAAGTTTGCTTTGAGTAACACAACAGATTCAAAATAGAGCCTCTTTTTTGAAGTCATCTGGCTATATCAAAGGGTTAAGTTAAGCAGGAAAATAAATTGTTGACGTATGACTAGATAACATGAGACTCAGTAATAAAAAATGCAAGTCCGTCTTCTGCTGTTTCTCTTCCAGATTAATGAAAGTTTTATGTTTGGTATTAAGTTGTGTCTTGATCTGTTTGGTTACTGCTGTCAGGCTACTCCTTCCACCCCCAGATGTTGGAATTCAGGACCAAGATCGCTGTTTTTACTAGAGGAACTATAACAACAACACTTTTGCTTACACAGGGATGGATGGGAGTCTGCCACAGAACATCCAGGTTGGAGTTTGGGCATGGAACTGAAGTGCCCAGGCTAAAGGCAAGTGAAAAACAGTCTGAAAATACTGCTACTTCTCAAAATCTGGTTTTATGAAATTGGAAGGACATAAACAGGAAGGTCCCCCCTTCCCACCCCCTTTTTTCCAAGAAAAATTAGTGTTTTCTGTCTTGTTTACAAACTGGGATTTCAAAATAGAAACCATACAGTACATTTTCTACTTCACTTTCACACATTTGAGTCTTTATTTATGGACATCACGTTAACATAGGAAGGAGGCAAGAATGTTGCTAGCATTAAAAAAGGAAATCTACCCACCAAATCAACTTTCTATTGTATTTGGCCTCCCTGCCTTTGTAGAAATTTCCATTCCAGATATCTAGAAAGTAATGAGAGACAGCAAGCATTCACACTGGATTTTTTATACATCTTTTTAAGTAGGAGGAGTAGCAGAGATTATTCTAAAAGCTCACTGAAGGCACTCTGTTGCTGACAGTGCAGTTTCAGCAGGTGATGTATAAACCAGGCCACACACATCCATGTGCTAACCAACTCTCTCATACTAACTCTGCAGAGCCTTTTATTCTTGAGTTGCTGCTGTTGTGCCTCCTCCCTGATTTGTAACCTGGACAGAGCTCTTGATGCTGGGGTCCTAAGGAAATCTGTACCTAACATGGGCCTTTGCAATAAAAAGTAACACACACAGAGTCAAAGGGCAGTAATTAGGTGCTGTGTCCCCAGCTGCTCATGGTAAAGTAACCGGCTGCCAGGAGTTACAAGGCTAAGCCAGAGAAGATAAAAGTTAGTTACTGCTACTGCCTAATAGAAATACTCCCAAGTAAAAGCGGTATGGAAAAACTTCTGATTTGTGACCTATGTCTTCCATTTCCTCATGTTACCACTATACTAGCTACAGTATACTCCCCATTACTTAGCCACACAATGATATTTCAGTTTTCTTTGTATCTAGCTTGTGTATACTCTACTGTTAGGTCATGGCTTGTCACTGCTGCAATCTGTTTCAGCCCCTTAGGACTCAGAAGAACCTGATTCAGACCTGCAGTGACTACAGCCCCCAGTGACCTGCCTCTCACCTCGCTATATCACTGGCAACTCTGTGTTGCCTGTGTAGAAATTGTACAATCCTGTGTTTGCCATGGTCCCTGTATTTTGTTCTCTGCCTACTGTTTTCTTATAGCAAGACTTGCAACTCTTGGAATCATCTGCAAGTTCAGGATTATTTTAGCTGTCTGGTGACAGTGCTTTTTGCACTCTCTTTGTAATGCTCACACTTGTAACTGACAAAATCTATCACTTTTATGCCCCAAATTCCAAGAGAAGGAAAACTTGAATACAGCCTGGCAGATATGGAATCATGGGCAACTTTGCTCCTTGTAGAGATGTGAATCAGTTTACAAACCTCAGGCAATTAGGGTCTATATTCAGAATGAGTAACAGATAATTAGGTAATTCCAAAATAGTATGTTACTGCATCTTTTCCAAGGAAAACCCAAATTGTAAATATTTCTCAGTTAATGATTTTGGATTAAAAAAAACAAAAAACAAAACAAAAAAACAGCTAACATTCAAGCCAGCTACAAACTACATCTCCTGTCTTGAAATCTAGGTAAATGGAACAGATACAAGTGAAATCTTAGAACTTAACAGATATGATAATATTTGAATTATTTTACAGCAAATTACTCAATCTCTGCCCTCAAAACAAACCACAATTATAAATACCATGTTTTGTATTATGAAGTATTTAAATCCTGTTAGCCAGCTAAAACCAAGAAAAAAATGTGCACCAAAGCTTTAAGGATATGGAGCCAACACTTTTGGACGATAACATCCTCATTAAAAAATAAGGATACATCAAAACTCTTGAGTTAAAAGGTTAAGTGTTAGTCTCTGTGTAGTTGATAAATGTTGAGCTAATCTAATCAATGGTTGTAAGAGGCAATGCCATCAGCTAGCTGCCCTGACCTATGCTTCTAGTTTTCACAAAAGTAAGATTTAAGAAAGATGTCAACTCCAGGCCTTTGACCTAGCAAGGACCTTGTTCGTGCCAGCCTGGTGTTCTGCTAAACAGACTGAGAACTTTCAGCTCAAATCAGTAACATGTGCACTTCACTAATGCAACACATGGCTTGGAAATTAAAATGCAACGTGATCGAGTGCTTTAGGATATTTTAGCAGTTAAGAATGCAGTGGAGGGGGGGAGGAGGGGAAGATTGTTTCTGTGTTTTGTTTGGGGAAGGGGAAAAGGACAAATTCGATTGTATTGTTTTTCTTCAAAAAGGTGGGGAAAACAAAAATTCAGTTAATTATTTCATGGATGACTGACCTAGGGGAAATAAGGAGGTTGTATGTTTCTTTATGACATGTGCCACTTATTAGATAAGTAGGTTTTACTACTTCCAATTGAGCTAAGTTAAAACTAATTAGAAGGCTGTTAAATTACAATCTAAATACAATAAAATCCAATAAAAATAGCAAATGGCATTTTGGTCATCAATAATATTCCTAATGCAATTGATTATTACCAGTATGTCATGTACTGATTATTTCCAATTATTAGAGTAACAAGCTTTGCCAGCTGCTGGAATGACAGTTTAGCCCTCCACCCATGAACTAGAATAGACTTTTTACTTACACCATCATTTAATCAGATTAATTTATTTCTTGCCGTCTTTTACTGATACTTAGCTTACATGTGACTCTAGATAATATATATGAATCTGGACTCTGTATAAATCAAAAGACATCTATCCTTTTTTGTTATTATGGAAGAGCAGGTGTACAGTAAAACTGATAGAGAGACATAGTGATCCAGTTACTAATTACTACCAGCATCTCAGGTCAGTGCTGAGATTTTACATTTGATAGCAAAACGATGCTTGTAATGCACATGCAGATTTTCATATACTAAGGAGGAGAATAATATGAAAAAAAATCACTATTTTACAATTATGCACTAACAATATATGCTTCTACATATATACATTTCTTCCATCTCAATTAGCTATGAAATAATTAGCTAACTGGTGTTTTTGACATACCTATGTTTATCAATTGCATCTCCAGTTTTTAGACTTACTTACACAGAAACTTTAGTAAAAAACTACTCAACTTGGATAAGCCAAAGATGACAATGCTAGGTTAAAGAAAGTAAAAAGAGGAAATAGAAAATTTAAACCATCTCCTTCCACTAAAAAGACACTTTTTCTTATTCACGCACAAAAAATGCTAACTTGATGTCCATCACCCACTGGATGTCCAAACAGAAAAACTGACTTTTGTTGTTGTTTTCTTTCCCTGTGTCTGGAAGATGCTTCTCCTGATTTTACAGTGTCAGTGTCTATTAACTTCATGGTCGACCTATTTCCTTAGTTTTTAGAGAAAGGAAAGAACATGTTGAGAAAGCAAATGAAAGTTATTATACTTATTGGAATAGATGGTTGAAAGGATATTAAGACTACATATTGGGCAAGTGCAGTTCATGTCATTTGAATTTATTTTGCAATTAAAGTTGTTAGTGAAAACATACAAAGCATTAGATATATGTAACTTAATCATATCTAAATATATTTACTTCTTCTCTGTGTAAAGCTACTTACATTTCTACCTACATACTACCCCAGATTTTTCATCACTTATTTATACCTGCTAATGACACAGGCAATGACCGCTTCCTTGTAATAAAGTAAATACATTGCAGGAATTTGGAATGAGCAGTTAGCATTACACAGTATAAAAAGTCTTAAACATCTTTCTTCATACAAGGGAGCTCTGCATTTAGGAACTGAACACGGTATTGTACTTCTGCAAAAACATTTCCTTCTATGATTTAATAAAGAAATAGAAAAGAGCAGAACATTTTCTTAATGGCTGTGAACTTAACAAAAAAAATCTGATTTAGTAGCCATCATAACTATAATCTGTTGTTATTCACTGTAATTTCATTAATTCTAAGTAATGGACATAGTATAGGTGGAAAGGATTTTATATTTAAAGAATGTTTAGGCAAATGCAGAATTATGATGTACACATCCCCTAGACCCATGTGGCAGTACCTGCTGAAATAGAAATATAATAGATACACAAAGACCTATTTGCAGTTTTGGTATGAATGGTTCTGTTCTGCATTTCTATTCCAGGGGTACTCAGTGCAGGAACTGAGACTGTCATTGGCTGTATTGGTTATACTTCAGTCAGACAGAGAGAAATTCAAAAATCAGATGTGTACTAATTCCTGCATACCTCTAAATGAAAAAAAATAAAAATGTAAAATTCCATATTAGATTTTCTGCACTGATTTCATGTCACATTTTGGAATATGCTAACAGTAGACCTATGCAGCATTATATAATGACAATATTTATGAAAAAGTCATAAGTACATAGAGCAATACAGAAACTTGGCAAGTATTCAAAGGTCTGGTAACGGAAAATAGCCTCCATTACTTCAGTCGGATTAGATGCAGAACTTTGACATATCTATTTAATATCTTTCAGAGTTTACTCAACTTTTTCCTTTTTATAAATGTGAATAGATTCACTTTTTTTGAAGAGTAAAATTACTGAATGCAAGTTTCTAAAAAAAAAACATTTAGTTCAGTCTAGATACATTTATAAATAATGTCTTTGTTGTATTTTTTTTAAGCCTATGTTTTTTTTTATAAATATTTAGTGAAATTAATCCACTACATAAGGAAATATTCTTCTATTTCCTCAAGCAGAACTACATTGTCCTCATTCCTCCCAAAATAGATGCTTCTTGCCACAAGGCACAACTTCTGTCAGTCCTCCAAAGCTCTAATATCTTCTGCAATAAATAAAATAGGCATTTGCCTTGGGAAAAAAAAAAAAAAAAGGAAGAAATCATCTTCTTCGAAGACCTGTACTAAATGTGATAAAAAGACCAAAACTATCTCCTAAATCAAACTTAGTAATGAAATCTCTTACTGAAAGAAAGATGTAAAAGTTACTACAAGGGACAATTTCCAACCAGCATCATTAGAAGACTGAGGTATGTCCACCACATTGGGAAGCAACCTCCCAAACTCATGGTGCCATTGAAAGACTACCCATTTAAAGATACTTTTAAACTAAGAAACTTTAGACATATTTCTTTCAAAGAAAACCATTTTCTTAAACACTGAACAGTTTGTTTTGATTCTCTTCTTCATCTTTCTTTATGGTGTTAATTTTTTTTTTAAGTTTTTGTTTCTCAAACCATAGGTCACAAAATGGAAAAGGATATAGTAACAAATTATGTTTTATCCACTGGAAAAATACAGCTTCCAAACAAAACAGTGGGCTTTAAGATAACACCCAGGATTCATATAGCATGAATTACAATGACTGTGGGCCAAGCCTGCCTTTCCACTGCTGGGTTTGAATTTGTCCATATATTGCTATGAGTTTATTACGTCTATCATTTTTACATTTGCTATTTACAAATAATTTTGTATTTAGTAATTAATCAAATTTTTGTTTAACTTAAATATGTCAAGAAAGGAAAGAAAGAAACGTAGTTGGAATTTCAACCATTTGGATGCCACTGTTGAGTTTAGCAGGAGTCATACAGCTGGACCGCAGACAGCACAGAGTGAAAATAGACTATATCGGTTTCTCGTTTTGATCAAGGTCTGGATAACAATATTTAAGCACCAAAGCACATTAGGGCATATGGAGGTAGGGAGGGAAGAAAAGGAGGTGATAAAAAACAACCCTCACCCTAAGATCTCTTGGAAAGCTGAGATGAGATAAGACGAGCTAATAAGGTCAGTGGAAGTATTAAAGGCAGTTACTAGCAATGAAACAATTATATGCATGAACGACATTGAAGCAATCCACAGTGACAGCTGCACCAAAGACCCTGATGGAGCAGATTCTGCCCCATTCACACCCTTGTGATTCCACCAGTAATGAAGGAAGAATACGGCCAAAAGACAGCATGTTGAAGCAATTCTTCGTCTCATTGTTCAAACAACCCTAATCTTGTAGTGTTCTAAAGAGACTTGAATGTGAACACCTCAAAAGCTCTCTTTCAAATAAAAAAAAAAAGGAAGATTTTGCATTATTCAGAGGAGAAGAGACCTGGTGCCACTTTACCATATGTTGATAATTTCTTTAGTCTTGCTAGAAAAACATCTTAGAAAATAACTGGTAGAATATTTGGCAAACTTTGATGAACATGTGCAGGACAGGCAACCAGAATAAAGGAGATTCAGGTGTGGACATACCATGTTTAAACGATCACCTCGTATTTTGTTGTTGTTGTTGTTGTGGAGAGGGAAAACTACATTTATAACCTCTGACTCAATGGCCCATTTTGCAGAAAAACAAGCTCCTTCAATTTACCAAGATACTTCCTTGACAAAATCACTACAACACCAGAAATACAAGACAGTTTTGAATTGTTCAGGAATCAAGGGCCAAGTTCTCGGATGGCCTAAATTAAGATTCCTTCAAATCTGAGTGATGAGACTCACAAAGTAAGAGCATAACTCTGGAAAAAAATGAGGAAAGGGTGATTGATGGGGGTTGTGTGGGGGAGCAGGATTCATGTCAACAAAGCAGTCTTACTTTTTAAATATGGCACAAGAAAGTTTCTATTCTAAGACTGCTACGTTATACATTTAAATGACTGAGAAGGGGGAAGAAAATGTTTATGTAACTAAATTTACTAAGACCAGGTCAAGAAATGTGTTGGTCATGCAATGAGACATCTTGAAACACTTATTAAAAAAGCTAGAATCTACACAGTTCTCAAACAAACAGTTGCTGCACTAGATTTAAAATGTGCAAGAAACAGTTGGTAAAATGAAAGAATCAGACCATAAGTAAAACATTAAAATGAATATATTCAATCTTACTTTCTAAGAAAACAATCTCCACCAAAAAGGACAAGTTGATACTTCTAACTAAATCTGCGCTCAATCCATAAACACTTTTAAGGAATTCAGGACTCTGTGTCAGGAATTCAGAAGGCAGAGTGCAGCACTGAATTGATGCTTTAATCATAGGTTGGCTTTTTATCTCAATGCAAATAAACAGGTAAGAACCAGATACAAAAAAACTAACAGACTCCTGAAGCCACAGATAAAAAGAACTACTAACAGTGGGATACAGAGCTGGTATTTAATTCTGGAAGTTTTTTTTTTTTTAAATCCTTAAGAACATCTTCTGCTGAGCACTCAAAAAAAATCACAAATTCTCCTTTTGTGTCAACTGTTAGAGTGTCTCAATAGATGTCATAACTGTAGGACTGGAATACATTTCAAGAGCAAGCAGCAGGAAATGAACCTTAGGAAATTTTAACTATGTACAGTAGGGTGAAAGGATAGGAACAGGGTGTTATGTTTTATTAGTTTTGTTCGTGAGAAATAAAGTACTTCACTTACCCATAAAAAGGGTGCAGGCCAAAATCATAAAGAACATGTTAACACCGCTAGCTTGTAATGGATGCAATCACACTATTACTATCTAAATTTTTGTTTATTTTTCAACAGATTGGTGTCTGCAAATCATGCTGTCTTACACTGCCGTTCCTCTGTAACCTTAACCATTATTCCTACTGTGTAAAGTGAAGCACAAATTTAAGGTGACAAAGCACCAGTTGGCTGATGTGAAGTATGCTACGAAAGCAGAAACCTCTGAAAGCTTCACAGCCATTATGAAATAACTGACCTATATGAAACTGCTACCATGGTTCACAAATTTATTGTCAGGTTCCAGCCTCTAGCTGTTCTCTGATTGTTCTAAATACTTGACAAACTGAAGCCTTTTCACTTTCAGTTGAAATTGCCTCATCTCCCTGTCAGAGCGCCATGGGGGACTCCATTACTTTTCTGACTTCTTTCCCCTACTGACAAGTCATTTAGCTGGCTTCTTGTTGTGAAGGCTGTCCATGTCAAATTAGCCAGGGCCCCTATTGTCCTTATTACCACTCGAAAAGCCATCATGAGTAATGCTACGGGGTCCCTCAGTTGTCATCATTTGTCAGAAAGAAAGGGAGTGTGGTTACATATAGCTGACAGGTAATTTCAGTGTCTACAATTACCCCAATTAGTCTTGTCATAAACAATTCGATAAATGCACACCAATACAAACAGATAAACACACCAAGGTTTCTCACTATTAATGTCATGTAATGGATAAATCAGTGATATAATGCTGTATTTTATTTATTTCTTTAAACTATCCTCAGCTGCAAGCTGGCAGTTGCTACCTGGTCAGCACAAATTGTACTATCTACTTTCATTAGCTCATCACCATAAGAGAATATGAAAGGCTGTGACAAAATTCATTTAGAGAGAGCGCGAAAGAGCAGATTGCCTAAAGCAGGTGTTATAACAAAGATAAAACAAAGGTTTTCTTTTGTCAGTTCAGTGCCGCAACGAGCTGTAAAGGAGACTATTTTGTCCTTAAAAACAAACATAAAATATGAGAGAGGCAGAACGAGAAAGCATTGAAATACATTCCTTCTGAAATTAAGAACGCTTGTTTTGCACCACATTCCAAGTCAATCAGCAGGCGGGTCTTCTAACAATATACATATTAAAGTCTGATTTTCAGGGGGGGTCATAATATTAACCAACCTTTCCACATAGGTTTCTATTTTTTTTTTTAAATACACCTTGCAACACCATACAGTTCCTGAAATAGCTGCTAATCTTTCCACATAATCTACAACATAATCCCTTCTGTTCCTACGTAAGAATTATTTGATAATGGATTTAGTAATTTCAACTCACTGGACAGTCAGTAGCACTGTGCTGAAGTCTTTCTGGGCATGGAATATTGATAATATTGACTGCTCTTCTAAAACGTCAGGTAGACTTGTTACAAACACAACACTGAAAAAGGTGGCTTTAATAACATCCATATTAGGCACTGAATTATGAATTGCTAAGCTTATCCTTGTGATCCACGTAAATAAACATTGAAATCTTGACATCTCTAGGGTCCACAGCACCCTGTCTGGTTGCTGACCGCAGGCTTAAGTGATGGCTGGAAAACCGAACACAGACATGTTGTTGTAGGAAATTGCTTTTGGCAACTATTTGTTCAAACTCAAGATTTTTTTTTAAACCAACACTAAGAACCCACCAGAAAAAAAGGACAGGTCTCCCTAATGAGTAATCTATTTTAGCACAGTCTTGTCTAGGCATGACAGTTTACTGAGAGGCTTGAAAAACTCGTAATTACCAGTGTTACAGGGCAATTAATGTATATTACACTGCACTACTCATGGCAGCAACTGTCATTTTCTCAATAAAAATGAGTACTCTTCAGCTAAAGGTGACATTAATTGGGACTTTAATGACTATGCAGAGGAGCTGAAGCCAAATATGAACAAAACAGCGATTCAATGAGCGACTTCAGAAACGAGAAAATTGTACTAAAATGAGATTAATTGCTGTTTAGAAAAAGGAAAGAACCTAAAAAGCTATTAAATTGCAGGGTTTGGGTGCCCGGGTGATGGTTGTGATGTTAATCTTGCATTCTCACAGCAGGCAAATATTCACTAAATTCAGAGCCTTTTGACAGCAGGAAAAATCATGTATGCTTAACTTCAATCCATCAAAAATATATTTCAGCTTTTATCAGTGTTCTAAATACTTCTGCAATTTCAAAAATTACTGCTCCATTCCTTGGCTGTCATCATGCAAATGCGAACACTGTCAATATTGCTATGAAAAATTCCCTGGCTTCAAAAGGCCTACTTCGGTGATAAAGAAAGAAAAACGTGAAGATTAGAATTGCAAAACACACACTACTAATATAACAGAAAGCAACAATAAGAATTTAATGTTTAAGTTGTGGAAACTGCTAAAATAGAAAATGATGGGGTGTTGTTTTAGTGTGTGTGGGAAAAAAAATCAAAGAATTCCCCCACTCTCCCATAAAATCTTTCAAAGCTTATAACTTTATAGATAATTACTCATTGCAAATAATTAGGACATAATTTTGCAGCTTGACTTCAGGTGATATAATTATTAAAACTGCTCTGTAGTTTCTAAAAGCCTTTATCCATGCTACTTAATTCTTTAAAGCAATTATATAATTGCTTTTCTTTATAGCCTTTTTAACTGTCATGATGACTGTATACATAAAACATTGCACTTAAACTCTGACATATAAGAGGGATAAACATAGCTCTGATTCACTTTGAAGTTATATCTCCTGTAACTTCAAATTTTAAAACAGAAAATCAGCTCAGCCATTCAGGTTAAAAATTGCATATGGAGTATTCACATGTCTTAAGGAGCAACCCCCTCCTCCACTGCTAACCTGCACCAGTTGCACCCTGGTACAGACTAAAATAGAGCTTATCATTTTTTACGATTTCCTATTCCATAATCTATTCTGTTCATTCTGCATCTTCATAATTAAACATCCATCTCAGCTACACTTTAAAAATCTCGAGATGCATTAAAACATGCATCCCCAAGAGCTGCATCTACAAGGCAATACAATAATGATGATGACAATGGGGACACTATCTTCTTATCAGCAGGTTTCAAAGACACAATTAGTAACATTATACCTACTAGCACTTCTGGCAGCTAAGTTCAGAAATTCCACAAAATGCAAATAAATGTATTAAGTACAAAAATCATGGGCAAACAGTTTCAGTTATGAACTTAAACCAATCACTGTGCGCTGAATTGGATCCGCGAATTGTCAATAACATTAATTTACCTACATTGCATATAGTACTTGGATGATTAGTCAAGACTGTTCATTAAATAACTATTACTTAAAGCATCTGAAAAATGCATGAGTTAATATTAGCACACCAACCTTTAAGTTACACAGACCATTCATGAACTTAATGTATTTAAAATTTGCTGATGCAATATTTTGCATTTAACATCTAGTCTTTTGCAAAGGACAAACAAAACAAAGCAACACACAGGCACTTCCGTTTTTTTTGTTCATAGTTTGCATAAGTATATGAAATAACTTTCCTTCAGTTAGTGTTTTGATGTCACCACAATTTGGATTGATGAAACCATACTTTGTCAGCTGGTTTACAACACAGTGTAAATATTTCCAGTGAAATAGCTCCAGTAATACTTTTTTTAAAAAGTCTGGAATTTGTGTACGCAACACAAGATTTAATTTGTAATATAAAGCTCTGACCATGAATAACAGCCAATCCCAGATGTTATCCCATACATTAACACCTGTGATACTTTTCTGTGTGCTAAAAAGTTTCTTGTGAACTTTTCAGTTACTAGAATTCTAACCATCTCTAAAGAACATTTCACACTTCTGAAACCAAGGTTGGCAAACACAATGCCGCAGAAGAGGGAAGATTACATTTGGAACCACTGACACAAGACATTGAAATCAGAGTCCCATGTAGTTAGTGGCTAACTAATTATTGGCTCTAGCAAAGCAATGACTTTCATCTACAGAATGATATCAAAATTGTCATTTTCCATACTATCTATTGTCCTACCCCAGACAACCTGCACAGGCTGTAGGGCAAGTAAAAGTTATGTAGGTCTTTGTTCTGTTAATATTTTATTTTGAAAGTGGAGAAAAAATGTGTTTCTCACGTGAAAAATGTATTCCTTGTTCCTTCCATATTCAAATGATATTTTATCAGTGGGACTGTTCTTAACTTTAAAAAAACAACCTGTAAACTTGGACTTTGGAAAGCATCACCTCAAAGCATGAAGAGACAGGTAACTGCTGAAAAAACTCAGAATTTTTCTCTTGTGCAGGGATTAATACACTCAACAAGACTGCAGTAAATACAGACCACAGGAGCGAATTACCTTGAATTTAAAGGGACTTTAACAACAATATGTGTGTGCTTTCACAACACACATATACTCACTCCAAGTTTTGTAATAGGATTGGTTTAAATTCATATTGACAATAAAAACAGGAATGCATATATTTACTATTCCGATACTGTCCTTTTTCTCCTCCTCTTCCTCTTCTTTCCTCAACTTCTGTCCTTACTTCATTTTCATTACTTGCACAATATAATTTCATATGTCATACCTAAGTCTGTATTTGAGCATTCCTGTATGCTTTTTTTGCAGGTTACTTTGTTCTTCCACTTTATTAACAGCATGAGCTTATCGGAATGTAGGTCATGGCCAACTGAAGATTGTCATAAAGTCAGAAGACATTTTTTTCCCCTTAAAAAGTGATTTTTCCCCACTGTATGTATTTATAAAAAGAAATTTAAGAATTGGAGCTCTAAAGTATATTGCAGATATATACCTATTTAAAGCAACTACTTCTACAAACTTCAAGAGAAAAATTACAGTGATTGGTCTACATGATAGAGCAAATGTACTTTAAATTTTTAAAAATCTCGATTCTCAGGTCAAGTTACTTAAAATATAGCAGAACTTCTTGGTATAAGTAGCATTATCAAACGTTAGAGTTGATAATTTCAAGAGGTTTGTCATGATTAGTTAAAAAAAAAAAAACAAAAGCCCACAGAGAACTGAGAAACCATAAATACCTGAGCACACTAGTAATCATAGAATCATAGAATGGCCTGGGTTGAAAAGGACCTTAAAGATCATCTAGTTTCAACCCCCCTGCTCTAGGCAAGGGTTGCCAACTACTAGAGCAGGCTGCCCAGCGTCACATCCAGCCTGGCCTTGAATGCCTCCAGAGATGGGGCATCCACAACCTCTCTGGGCAACCTGTTCCAGTGCCTCACCACCCTCTGAGTGAAAAACTTCCTCCTGATATCCAACCTAAATCTCCCGTCTTAGTTTGAAACCATTCCCCCTTGTCCTATAAGGACAAACACAAACACATCATGCATCTTTTGCTGAAGCGACAACAAAAAAAATCGTATTACTAACTCTCTGTCAGGCTGTGCCTGATACATTCTTATACAGAATCTGAAGACATCAATGGAATTTGCATTGTCCTGTAACGCCATATGCTAATTATTGACTTGTATAACATCGGAATTGAGATGAGTGCACTGTGGTACCAGAAGAATTGTTTCCATATGCAGAAATGCACATCCATAAAGTCTACGAGTCCTAAGTTTTGGGTAGTCTTTGCTATGAATACAGAAAAACAAGAGGATCCATTAGTAGGAATAGTAGCACTAATGTAACAGAGTTGTTTGTACTGTCTTCAGTGTAATCTTTTTTTAAGATTCCATGAATTTCTGAAATCAGATTTATCTCATTTAATCTGAGTTATAGCTTTCTCAGCTATTCTCTGAAATATTACAGAGCCTCACTCTATCTTCAGGTCTGAGAGTTAAAACATATCATGACTAGATGAAAAACACTTGAATAAAAAAAAAAACAAAATCCCTAGAACCCCATCAAATGGTACAATTAGTGTCTCTCTATCAATGTAAATAACTTAATCTTCTAATGCTACCATTGTGGGGATGTGGAAAAGAACAAAACCAATACTTGTCATCTAGGAGGGTAAACACAAAGACCTGTCACCTGTAGACCAGACCTCTCATAAGACTTCCAATTCTGGTTGTAGTCAGTATGGTGTTGGTAGAACATTTCTCTTGCTATTCTTGCATCTTCTAAGCCTAGTATAACCTCCAGACTCATAAATTTATGAGCCAACAAGTTGCAGTTCAGGATGGCATACAAGTTACAGTTTGGATAAGCAGCAGAATTGCCCTGAATTAACAAGCAACTATAATGTTAAACTATCTACCTCACCAACAAAGGTAGTTTGTTCAATTATTTTTGTCACCTGTTACCTGAATGTTTTTTTCCACACATATGAACCACTGAATTTCTATTACTTCGATTAAAAAAGCCAGTATGAATTGTAATGGAAGGAGAAGCACACTCAAACCTCCACTGGATTTGACACTCTTTTAGTTTGGGTTCTGTGCGCACATGTAGGAACCGCTGCTTCTGAAAGGCTTCAGTGAGAGAGTAGGTTTTCCACTATTAGATTTTTGAAATCTGAGGGCTTGGTTCTACTGGCTTTGCCGTAACAACACAAAGCCTAAAAGTTTTTTTAGATGCAGTGAATCAACACACACAATGGCAACAAAGTGTACACAAAATGCAAAAACAGTAACAGCAAAGATTTGGAAAGCTGGTCTTGGAACTTAGCTCTAAACCTTTCATGGCATCTTCCTTTAAGACACAGTTACTGACATGTGAATCAGGTAAGGATGAGTGAAATACATGCCATCTGAAAGCTTTGCTATTCACTAGCTTTTCTCACAGATTCTTGTCTTATATTTCCCCTTTGAATCACAAAGGTCTGAGTGAGTCACACAGGACCTTTTTAAAAAAAATAGGTACTTTTAAAACATGCTTATGCTAGGATGAGATTAATTACATCCTACTTCCTTCTATTGACTATAAAAGGAGCATATGGTGACTCCTGTGGAATGAGATCACCCAAATGTCCAAGCTCTTCAAAATCTCAGATTCTGTACCAGTGAATCTTGGGAGTGGTTGTAAAGGTCTTACTGAAGAGACTCACAATTTAACTCTATGGAAGACTGGGAAAAACACAACAGAACAGGTTCCATAAAACATATGTTATTTTTGTCCCCCATGCCTCCATGACTTTTAGCATGATGTCTAGCCTGCCAGGCTTTCCATCACATTGAGTGTATTCTCTCATTACACCTGCACTGTTATACAAGCTGTGAAAACTGTATACCTGATTTTTTTTTCATCTTGACACAGCCTGTAATGATGAACTCGGCACCAGAATGTTTTCTCCTGCCCATTGTAATGTTCTGCTGTGTGGACAGAAAGAACTGAGAAAGTAAAAACAAAGTGAATAGTGTCTCATCCAGTCAATAGATAGGAACGCTGTACATACTTTTATCCCATTTAGAGTTACGTATATTTGCTAATATACGGAGAAAACTGTACAGTTTCTGTGTAAGATATATTCCACATGGTAAGGAATTAGTCAGGTATCCAGAGGTAATGCAATACCTAGTTCCAGTGCTTGGCATACTGCCCATGAGCTGACAGAGCAGACACCGACCCAGCAAAGTGGGACAGATTTCCTCTGAAGTACTGAGTTATGTCTGGTGACAGAAGGATCTGAGAAGTACCACAGTAGCATCGAGAAAGTATGGAATCACGCAACTGAAAGCAGAAAAAAAAAAGGAAAAAAGAAAGGTGGGGAAGGGGGTGAAGAGAGGGAGAGAGCAAGTATGAGAGAGAGAGAGAGAGAGACTTTCCCTGCCTTGTTGGCAACAAGCCATTAGTTCACTCAGCTGCCTGTGGAACCACAAAATCTTAGGCAGAAAGATTAAGTCTGTGGATCCCTTGACTGGCTTCAAAGGAAAAGTGGCTAATTGTTCTGTAAGATGAAATGATCTATAATAAAAGTCACATGAATCACAGAGGTTAGGAATCTTCTGATGATCAATGGCAACACAAAATATTCTCTAGAACACAAGTAGATATTGTGGTGCACCCATGAACCCTAACATCCCTAGGAGTTTGCCACAGGAAGTGTATTTATCTCTAAACTCACCTGATAAACTGACTACACTAGTTTCCATTCTTGTTGTTTCAACGCTCCTCAAACATTCTGTCCTTTTGAACAGTAGTTGCTTTCATCAAAGCCTCTGCTGTTCTTGTTTCACCTACGCTCAAAACCAGCCCTCCATCTCTTTTCTCTTGACTTCATTGCCTTTGACACCATCCTTTACAGTTCTTTCATGAAATGTTCTCTGCTTTTTGACTCTCATGATGTGCCCTCTACTTTTAATCTTGCACATCTTTCAGAAGATTTTTCACAACTCTACTATGGCTTTCTGTGGGAACTCCCAAGGAATTAGCCTTTCTAAATCTTACGTAGGAGAATATAATTTAGAAACACTAATTTAAATGCTCCTCTGTGAATACATCTACATTACTGGTTCAGTAATGCTGAAGCACTCCATTTAGGATGGGGATCCCAGATCCTTCAGGAGCTAACTCTATACGAGATACGCATTCAGGAACCAAAAGTGTCAGAAACTTCATTGCTGGTAAATGACATTGATCCTTCCCTTTTCATGGTGCAACAGTCAATAATGTATGGGATGACAGACAAAAGCTCTAAACACTTTCCTCCAGGTATGTCTCACAAAAGTTCAAACTAATGACAATGCCTGTACCCTGACAACTTATTCTATGTATCTCACAACTAGATCAATATCAACATAGCTAAACAGAGCTTTTCACTTTCTAGTCTTCTAACCCTTCTTTCTTAATCATTATGGTCACTGCCGTTTGCTCTGCTCTTCTCCATCTGGATTTTGCAAAAAAAAATCATATGACTATTTAAGTATGTAATTTCTTTCTTCGTGCCTGTAAAGTGGAAGACCCATTACCGAGGAAGACCTATATGACTTTCACAGTTCTATCATCTCTGTCCATTCACTGGCAAACTGTAAAATCCCACACTGAATTGGCAAACCACCTTTATCCTCAATTGCCTCTCAAGGTTAGAAATAATTCTCAAAAAGCATTCACAAAAGCAATCTGTTATTTTCCTCTGAATCTCTCATCTGTCAAAACACATGAAAAATGGAGCAGGCTGCTGACATACTCGGATCAGTGAATATTATGCTGACCAATATTATCTTATTGCCTCTTTGCGCTGCACTGTAAACATTTGTTGACTTTAATATTATACTTGAACATTAAACTCGGTAGAATAAAGTATCTCTTGTTCTGTTCTACAGCAATTCCTAGCACATTTTATTAGAATTTCTATGACTATGAAAGTGTGAGAATTTTTTCTCCCTTGCTATTTCTGCACATTTAACCCTTGGCCCATGGGCCAGAAGAGGCTTTCTATTTTTCAGTTCAGGAGACAATGTAAATTTCAATAGTTATCAGTAAGTAAATGCTAATATGTGACAATTATTTGCATAAAATAATTCAAGGCAAAACAATACTTGTATATTTTTAACATATAACTTAATACAGCTATTCATTGCCACACATGGATAACAGATTTGCACCTTTATTTATTTCTATGTTAAAAATACTTGGAAACATTCATATGTAAAGCCTCAAACTTTAATCTTTGTATGATGCCAGTTTTCCCTAGGTAAAAAAATAATGGGTACACATGCAAGACATAGCAGGATCATTGCCTACGCTTTTTTCTGTGAAAGTGGCAGATACATCACCTTATCTCACAGAATCACAGAATGGTTGAGGTTGGAAGGGACCTGTGGAGATCATCTAGTCCAAGCCCCCTGGCCAAGCAGGGTCACCTAGAGCACATTGCACAGGATCGCATCCAGGTGGGTTTTGAATATCTCTAGAGGAGACTCCACAACCTCTCTGGGTAACCTGTTCCAGTGCTCTGTCACCCTCACAGTAAAGAAGTGTTTTCTCATATTTGCGATTAAGTTCAGTTAAATCCTGTGAAAGCCTAGATGATCAATACCGGACCATACTAATTTTCAGCAGATAGAGATTTCCTTAGAAATCTAATACAAAGAAGGGAAAACAGTATTCCAATTTCTTCTCAAACTTCTTTATCAACTCTAAAGAGTTCCTTCTCTTTACTCCTTTTTAGAAAATGGAACAGAAAATGGGACCTTTGGTTCCCACTACCATTTTTTTCTAGTTTTCAGCTTGTCATCAGATTTCACATCCTTCTGGGATTAAACAATTGTGTGACAACCATATTCAGGAATTACATATTGATAGGCTAAAACAAATGCTATCTCCTTATTTAAAAACTGAACACTCAACTTGGTATTCACAGCCAATGGAAAATATCAGCCTCTCACAATGCTGACATTTTCAATTATACAGCATATTACATTTTTCCTTCTGATACAAGCAACATATAATAACATTTACACAGTGAATTTCTGGTAACTAAGGTTTCAAAGACAAAACATATAAAATCCATTCAAGAAATGCAAGAAGTGCTTATATACGCTTATATATGTCTACTATCCCAAGGTATATTCATGGCATTTACTTTTCTTAAAACCTCTTTTGATAAAGAAATATAGAACAGCATGTCTACAAAAGAGTAGATTGAAATAGTATTAAAATGTTGAAAAGTAAGAATCTTTGCAATCCTCATGAATGTGTTTTGATGTATGAATATTTACAAATATTATCAAGGTATATATGCAGTAGCTACTTTATATTCTGCTGGTCTATTTCCAGGCTTGTAATCAGTATCAGATTAACTTATGCTCACATTTCCTGAATCACAGGCATTTGAGTCATAAAAATTCATTTTAAAAAAATGAAAAGTGTCAATTTAACTATTTTCATAATTTTAAACATGGTTAAAATGTGCATTTTTAATGGCAAGAATAATCATTGACCTATTGTGATGAGAGTAACTCTAAGATAATGCTATTTACTGTTTGCTTTTTCTGATGTAACTGCTCATTTCCTTATTCCCTAAGTCATGCAAAACAAAAAGAAAAAAAGAAAAGCACTTCTAGAAAATGTCTTAATCTGGCCAAAATAAGTCTCTATGGCTTTGGTCCACAGAAGCTTTATTAGTTTCCTGGGCTCCATAGCGGGATAAACTATTTCATGCATGAAGGGATCAGCATTCCTTCTCCTAATCATTGCTATTGTACCCATTACAAAGCGTTCTGAACATCTCCTATGGATATCACATGCTATCTTAATCACCCCTCAATTAATAACTTCATATGCGTATTTTAGCTTTGCTACTTTTACACACAGTAATTGCTACTTGAGGATGATACTGAAGCCTTAACTGAATATTTTGAGATTATAGTAATTTTGCCACCACTGATACATTCTTACACTGAAAGTGTCCAGACAGCAGTTTCCAGTGAGTAACAGCTTAATGCAACTGCTAATCCTCTCCTAGTGCCATGACAGATGTTTGTGCTCCTGTCTCCTGCAACCAGCCTGGAACTTTTAGAAACACAAGGCATTTTCTTATGTGCTCTCATAAGCAATGTGGTTATTGTTATATATATTAATATATAATATATATATATAACAATATATATATATTGTTATAGCTGTTATTGTTTACATAAAAAGTACCAGAAATCTCTCCTACCATCAGCTTTAATACCAGAAAGCTGTTCTTTATATTCTGGGTTTTGTTGGTGCATTGTATTACATTCTTCTGAATGTAATATAGGTGGTCTCAAAGAGGAAAGAAAGAATTCAACAGTTTTTGCTTTAATGTACTAATATTTCAACTAATTTGCCAATTCATCTTACCTGTCTCCTCAGGTAGAAGACATGTGTGGCTTCCTGCCCACTTTTTGAAGATGTTGGGTGTTAAATGTTAAGGTGATTGACATTATGCTGATTGCTCTCACTTGCAGAGGAAAACAGAAGTAATATCACCTGAAGATTAACACTCTCCTTATATTCAAAATCAGGGATGGACAGATTCTTACAGGGTGAAAGATATGGTGTGACCAAATTCTCTCACAACACATTTTCCGCTAAATTATACTCCTCTGATATTAAACCATGCAGTCTAAGGTCCTGCTGGGAGAAAGAAATAACTAACTTCCCCTTTTCCTCCTTCAATCAGCCCTTAAACTTCCAGGAATATCTGACTTCCAAAATTTACAGACAGTACTGGTCTGACAAATAGCAACATCCACTGTCTCCCAGGACACACATAAAATCAGACATCTAAGTGAAGCCTGCTATGCCTTCCTCCAAGATAGGTGTGTAGATCAGTATTCATCTCTTACAACTTCTAAATGTTTAGCAGTTTTCCAGGATATGTAATGTACATAAACAGACACACAATAGGGTTGTTTCCCTTAACTACTTTCTATGTACCACTTTGATACAGTCCAAGCACAGATGAAAAACACAGGTTGACATTACAGACAATAACATATTGCATCTACAACTGTAAAGCATGTCTGTAATAAGATTATATTTAATAAATTAAGGATAAATGAAAACCAATTAACGGCTTATGGCAAAATGGATAAAAAAGCAGAAACTCAAGATGGGTGGCCTACTAGTGTGCTGCAAACTATTTAGGAAAAAAAGAAAAAAAAGGTGATCCCCAATCTCTGGTAGTTACAATTGTGAAGAAAACCTAAAAATACACAGAAAGCATAACTAAGAATAGAAGATATATCTATCTCATCAGCTAAAGAGTGGTACTTTTCTAATCATTGTAAGAAGACTTGTAAGGTGCAAGAAGTACACACTGTCAGGGGATGAAAATATATGATGGGCTCATACAAGGACCGGAATTTAGGCAAAGAAAGGAAGGACTTGAGAAAGAAGAGATTGCTTACACAGCCCCAAAAGTAATTGCTCTGAAAAAATATGGGTGAGTGTAAAAGATGACAAAAGAAACAAAAAGAGCAAAGAGAATTCTTACACAACACTGTGATTTTTTTTATGGAAATAACAGGCTGCAAAACAGGAAACCTAATTTTAAATTGGTATGGTTTTGAACTAGAAGGGCATATAATTTTAGGATGGCATTAGTTTCAGGATGATACGGCCGATGTTATAGCTAAATTGTTGATAAGAATACAGACCCTGCAAGAGTTAATACAATGGATAGCCACTCCATGGCAAAATGAAAATATGATGCAGGCAGCTTTTAGGAGTGTAATAATAAATAAAAACTTTTAGTAAGTATGACCTGCATAGTTTGTTAAAAGATATTGTGTAAAGTCACAAAAAAATTATAGATAAAGAAAAGCCTAAAATCATCATAGGTGACTACAGATTCAAGGATTATTATTCTGACATTAGTAAACACAAACACACAAGTTATGTTTGTCATCTGGTTTGCCTTAATCAAGAGCTAAAAATTCATTTATAACACTGTACACAAATGCCATGTTTATATCAATATCATATGCAGCTTGCATGAAAAAGTATACATTAAAATTGAGAACAGCAATTCGTGTAATGGTCAAAGACAACCAGTAACAAAACCACCAAATTCCAGTTGTCAAACATAATTTACTATGTATATTTCTTCTCTTCTCTGTTAAAACAGTAATTATTAAAACTAAAGTGATACGGGTGAGTGTTTATGACTTCTTATTAAAAATCCTGACTTAAAGCAGTGTTCATTTAAGCTTAAGGTTAAAGAAAATCATGTAGAGATCTCTGTGCGATGGCCTACTGACTTTATATCCTCTTGTCAAACCTCAGCAGTTTTATTTGTAGTGATACATGCCGGTGAAGGTTGGAGGTTAAAGTTGATAGGAGGGCCAACAGGAAAGCCAACAAACTTCTTTCAAAAGATTACAACCTTTAACATATTAAGATCTGTCGGCAGTTACTGCTAACTTGGTAAATCTACATTTGTGTACTCTTCTGTGAACTGATCCCCAAACTCCAGGCCAACAGGATCAAAAAAACAAATTGTTACTACTTTCCTTCAATTAGTCCTTCATAATTTGCTTACTGTTTAAACTATTACTTTAAGTTTTGATATTATATTGATGCTTAGCAGATATCATTAGTTCTCAGAAGAACATTAACAGGTAAATTCCTTCCTCATTTTCTTCAGCCTAATTTTCTCTCTCACTCTGAAAATTGAAGGAAAGATTTCCTAGTCTAGGAAATCTAACATTAAACAGCAGCACAGTCTACTGGACTGACGCTCTTCAGATTTGCCTTTTCTCCCACTTCAACATTGCTTCCTCTGTGACTTATTTTCAAGAAGTTATACAGATAAAAATAATGATAAATAAAATCACACAGAATCACTGAATAGCTGAAGCTGAAAGGGACCTCTGGAGATTGTCTAGTCCTGTTCAAAACATGGTGAACTACAGCAGGTTGCTCAGGGCTTTGTCCAGTCAGGTTATGAGTCTCTCCAAGGATGGAGACTTCATAGTCTCTCTGGACAACCTGCTCCAGGGACAGCTCTTACAATATGTTTAAACAGAATTTCCTATATTTTGTACCCATTGCCATTTGACCAGTCACTGGACACCACTGAGACGAGTCTGGTTCCATATTTTATCCATATCCATCATCTGTTTATACACGTTGATAATATCCCCCTGCTCTTCTCAGCTAAACAATCTGAACTCTCTCAGACTCTCCTCCTCTACGACAGATGCTCCAGTCTGTTCATCATCTTTGGGGCCCTTCACTGGACTCGCTTCAAGTTAGTGTCTCAGTGCAATCATGGATTTTATGCTGTATCTAATCACTTAATCTAAAGGACCAAATTATTACACAGGTCTCAATTTTATTGATGGCGGCTTTATTCTTACTTGCTTTGAGAACAGTGCAAATTTTTCCACCGACTTCAAACAAGACCTAGAACTAGACAGAACTAGATAGACTGATTCTGTGTAAAAGATTTTCACTGTATTTGTCCCATGACAGCCACAAGAATATTCCAATATAAAATGAATAATTTTTCAGTTATCTGCATTTAATAGCATTTAGATAATAAACGACTTTTCTTACACTTCCTCTGAAACCTTAAACTTGCACTTGTACAGAAACCAGTCTACAGTTATCATTATAATTATTCAGCTTTGCATTTTAAAATGAACAACTCTACACAGAAGAAACTCTACACAAAATATTATTGCTGCTATACAAGAACAACATAACAGAAAAAAAACTATTATGCTTAACTTCTATATATTTTATACAAGGGTAAACATCTACCTCAAATTTAATTTTCTTTTTTAAGTGTTAGACTTGACTTTTAAGTTTCTCCCACTTCTCCACTCCCTCTTTGAAAACCCAGAGAACATTTGGCAAAAGCAAAGATTTTGCATTTCACATCATGTACCATTTAGCTGTTGCTACAATTTTAATTATGCAAAACTCAATGGGCTCTAATAAAATCTGACTAGGTAATTAATACTCTAAAACATACAGCGTGAGCTACTGAAAGGAATGTTCTACACATAAATTCCCTCATGTCATAGAAAAGACTCATGCAGTGCAATGTGTTTCTCCATAGGTACAACAATATCCCATGATGTCAACAGCTTTTTTCATCCTATCTGCAATTAACCAAAAAATTTTAACATATTCCATTGTTAAAAAGTTTGTTTTCTACTAGTTTCAGTTCAGACCCACTCACCAGTGTGTATTATAGCAAAATCAGAGAAAGTATTATAGAAAAGATAATATCTATGTCAACAACAAAACACAATTTTAAACTATTATGTTATTGGTATGCCCCAAAAGGACTATGATGACTTTACAGTATTATGTTTATATTTCATATTTTAGTTACATTTATGTAATTTACACATACATATGTACACTCAGATACACATATAAATTCTGAGATAAAATCTACATTACAATCCAGATGTTTCCCATAGATGTGCACATGAAGGGGATTCTCCCACCATGCCAATTACACGCCTCACGTGGTGGTCTGTTCAAGACAGGGAGAGGGACAGAGGCTGAGCAGGCTAAGGGGCTTACTGCTGTTATATCCTATGGGTCTTGTGGAAATTAAACAATAATAAAAAAATCTACAAGCAAAGGTATTAATTTTCAGAGCTCCACATGATGATTTTACATGGAAGGGCCAGAAAATGTAGCACAGACAGCGTGGTGTGCTTTTACAACTGGGAAAATCTTTCCACAACAGTGAAAACATGGGCTGTTCTCTCTGAACTTGTTCCCCTGGACATTTTGCAGAGCAGAATGATTTGAGGAGTGGTTTGATATGATTTGTATTTTTCCTAGAATCCTATCCTTTATCTTCTTAATACAAGACAAAAAACATCTGGAACTTTATATTACTTTCATAACATTTTATTCCAAAGCACAGACAGTACTCCTGGATTCTTTTTTATTTCCTTGACACATTATAAATGGTGATAAGAACATGAAAGTTATGAGAAAATCTGTGCTTAGGTTTACACTCTTGCTACAGGAAGATTTTTCATAACATAGCATATTCATACATCCATATCTGTAGCGTCTTTTATTCTGAGTTTTAAGAAAACACCTTATCAATTTGATGTACTAACCAGTGGGCAAATACACAAGGAGGTAGGGTCTGCCCTACAAGACGTCAGATTAAGCCTTCAGTCCTCTGATAAAACATTTGCACATTTCTCTCTTGAATGTTGCATTTTGAAGTAGCGATACCAAATGTCTACTGATGATAATCCTTTTAATAAAGGAGTTAATAAAGGATTATCATCAATAAGGAGAGTTCTTTAGAGCCAGGAAATGTGATTTTTAACAAAAGAGAAAACATTTTAAAAATAACTTCATTACACACGAAAAAGTAAAAATTGTGTCAAAAATTAACATACTGTACTGTAGTAATTTTTACTCAATGAGAGCTTAGTGGGTTTACCAAGGTTTACTGAAAATCAGTCATCTCTGGTACAACACATGGCAACTCTAATAGCAAACAAAGTCATAAAAACCCAACCACACAAAAGATTAGTGAGCAGAAAACAATTCACTAGTAAAAAAGGAAAAGCAACCAGATTCAAAATTTGACTTGAGCTTCTACAAGTCCAACAGAAGCGATTAAAACTGTAATAATTCTGCAGGAGCTGCAGACTGGAGAATATTAGATTGTATAGTAGCAGCTACAGAAACATTAACACACCTAATAGCCCTACCATACCACGAGGGGTGAGTGGGAAGAAATAGACACAACCACTTAAAGACAGAAGGGAGCTTGGTGACAGCATGACGTGAGGCACTTCTTTCTCAAAAATTGCACACCATATATAGAAAAATTGCCAAACCTAATTGTGCATGTGCTCTGTAATGCTCTTGCAGTTTAGGTAGTTTGGAGTCCTCAAGACTCAGGAAGCCTAGCAATGAAGAAAATGGTGAGGCACTTTTATGCAGAACAATGCCACATATTAGTATGTTTTCAGCAGTATCTTAGCTCGCTTTCTCATATGGTGATTGCCCAGTGTATGATATAGATGCTGCACTATTCATTTGTGCTCCAGCTCAAGGTGCAGCATTTAAAGGTAGCATTTCCTTCTGCAAGTTCATGTGTGCAAGCAGAAAACAAACCTTTACTTCTCGTAAAAGACAAATCTCCAATTCCAAGAACAGGGACGATTTCCCATTTCTATGATCTAGTCAGTGACAAAGTCAACACCGATACAAATTAAAGATCCAAACTTAATTTTCTAGAAGATATAGCAAGACTCTAAATATTGAAGCAATGTTTTCATTATGAACTTACTTCATAATGCTCTTGGGCCAGCAATTACAACTACAAAACTGATAAGAGTTTTAGCATTTGCTGAAAAAGCACTTTGGTTAAGTTGTTTCATCTGTAAAAAATACTTACTACACAAAAACAACTTGCATGCAGATTCATTTGGTACTTGGCTACGACAAACCAATAGGTCAATACTCTTGATGTGTGTGCACCAGGGTGAGAGAAAAGAAACTTAAAAAACCTCCTCAGGAAAGCACAAGGCTAAGCAAGGGAGCAAAGCTACTCTGAAGACAGCAGGCAATGATGGTTATAAACCACTGCTTATCACATGCAAGTTAAGTTGCCCCTAGTTTGCCAAAAGTGGTATAATTCAATAGTGCAGAACAAGTGCTTAAATAAACTTTTCAACATACCACACAACCAAGAACACTAATAGCAAATGCAATGAGAAGAAAAAAACAGAAACTGGAAATATACTTTGAAACATATTTTCATATTATATAACAGACAATTTTGACTAGTAGGAACCTACGGATTCTTACAAATAGTCAAATAGACTTTTGCCAATATGTCATTTATATTATTCTGTGGGTAATTGTGATAATGCAATTTTACATTTAGAAGCTTATTCACCTTATTTTTCAAAAAACAAACCAATGATGCACCAAAAACAAAAACAAAGAAATATTTTTAAAAGCACAGCAATCTTAACAAACAAACAAAACCAACCAACAGAAGAACAGGCAAAATCACTCAGCTAAGAAGTATGCACTAATATAGTAGTGTGTTACAGGCTAAAGGACATATATCTAGACACACAAAATAAAGCTATCACTGCTGTGTGGACTGCAGAATTTCACAGCTATTTTTCCTCATCCTTGGAAAAATACTCTTAATACAGTAAGATTCTGAAATTTTATAACATTTTGGATTTCTCTGAGAAGTCCATTTTATTGTTTTTTAATTAAATCTATTTCCCCGAAAGGTCTTTAAAGGCTCTACAAACTACCTTGCATTTTATTATTGCTGACAGTTATCTAAACCACGCTTGAATGCCCTCTTTATCCTTTAGTGAACAATTGAAAGATCATATGCTAAAAAGACTTGTGCTTTCTCTTCTTCTAGCCCTATAATTAAGGCATTTTAATACATTTCTTCATAGTCATTAAGAGAGCACAATGTTAAAAATTAATGAAATGAGACAATTTTGAGTTTAACAACCATAAATACATACAACATAAATTTGTCTCAATTGTAGATATGAAAAAAGCCTTCTTGAAATCACATGATGAGATTACTGAATTGTCAAGATTTTGCTTTTGCTGTCTAAGGTTATTTAAATGATGTATGGCAGCCTGACAATACTACAGTGTTGTTACATACCCTACAAGAGAGGTAAACATTTCTGTCAAACATTCAGATTCCATTGGTTTAAGTATGTTTTTATTTATCTTATATGCCTATAAAAAAGTATTGCTGGATGAGGAATGGGAAGAAAGGAAGTGAAACAAAGACATACGAAGGGAAAAATGATCACAAGTTGATTATAAAAAAACTTGATATATAATGTAAAATACCAGTACAATAATGCCTACTTCTAGCAGTACTTTATTAACACTTACAATAGAAAAAACAAGATTTTCTTAATTTGGATTTTTTTCTAAGGAACAGTTCTCTATGTTCATGTGTCACAGGTTTTTGTGACAGACATGTTAATAAGTAGTTTTTTTTTTTTTAACATTGTGAAAGGAATTCAATGTTTCTAAGTACATCATCATCAATTCTATATACACCAATTAAATATAGGGTGCATCTGTATTATTGCTACATCATTACTGAGTTTTTCCAAAAGGTGTTACTAACGAGCAAATCATACAGCTCATCTTTTAAAAGTAAGTCAAGTTTTCTGAGGTAGAAGTTCTTTATGCTTTCTCGACTAAATGTTAAAACGACAATGAAGCATAAAGCAAGATTACTGATTTTTTTTTTTCCTTAAGATAGACATGAAAAATAAAAGAAGTTGCTCTCCAGAAGATTTTCTAGAGTTGTCAGACTGTTATATTATAAACAACCTTATTAGTCCTTTATAATTACAATAGGTACCTCTGGACAAGATCGAGCACACATGACAAATGCTTCTGACTTCTTTTTAAATCGAACCTGGAAGGTCATCGCTGAACAAACAGAACGCAATACAACCGGGGCCATAAATTATGAAAGCTAACAAAAAGGTAAGGTTTTTTGATATTAAAAGTTAAAACTATTCTGTTCATAATTTCTGTAGAAAATCAAGAAATAAGAGGATTAAATAGTTTAGAAAAGATAAGTAGCTAAACAGAAAGAAATCCTTTGAAACTTTATTATCACACTTTTTCTTTTTGCAGTTTAACCTGTATTTTAATATTTATGCAATGTCTTTAAAGTAGTTGCTTTATTTTTATAAACATGTTCTTAAAGATAATTCCTCAATAAGGGTTTACCCGTATTTGCATTTATTTTGTTCAGCATTATGATGAAACTGTGGACAGTTAAAAAAAAAAAATCAATCTCAAATCTATGGGACTTGCCGTTATCCTCAAATGAAACCAGGAGAAGTATAACATACTACTGTGTATTTTTCCTACCATTTTTATTTTGTTTTAGGATCATTTAACAGTACTGGTAGTTTTGGATTAAATTTAATTTGCATGGAGTTAAACAGTAACTTAAGTGACTGGAACTGGAAACCAATTGATGGATCTCACTTTTAAATCTCATATTTCAATTTGGAGAGGAAATGTACGGATTGAATTAGAAAGCTGTAAACTCTTGATGAGAATTAGTGGTATAAAACAAAAGAAAATGAAACCTTCAGTTATTTTCCCTACAGTTAGGCTGAATGAAATTGTAAATCAACAAAAGATTTGGATAGTACTCAAATCAACAGCTTTACCTAATAAAAGTTCTAACGGAGCACTGAGCGTACCATTTGAAACAAATATGAAATAAATATGAAATATGAATGACTTTAAAAAGAACCATATGAGAAGCACAACAGTAAAATCACCAAAATTCAAGCAAAGGAAATTCAAACTGAAATGTATGATGGGCAATTAAGTACCTATTTTGACAATTCTAAGTGGTCAAGTTTTTAAAGTATGACACAGAAACCTTAACCTATCTATATATGAGTGATAAATGAGGCATTTTGTGTCATTACATTCCCATAAATCACTTTCTTTAACTGCTGATGGCTTTTATCAGGTCTAACCTTTTCAAGCTTCTATCAGAGTGCTAACATTTTCAACTTTGACACATACGCAGTTTACAAATTCTGCAGCTGATTAACTCTGTACAGAAGCTCACTGCCATCATTGTGTTCTTCAAGTTGGGTTACAGCTTCAGTGTCTCAAAAACTCACATACATCCTTTGTATGTCACAAAATCCCACTCAATGTATTGAGCTGTGTCACAAAGGATATAAGGTATTTCTCCTTTTGAAACAAATAAATGAGAATATACTTTCAAAATTACTTTTCTACTGAGAGCCTGAAATATGTATGCTGTTCACTATTTTAAAATCAAGTAAACAGTACATTCCAAATAAAGAGAAATATCCAGAGACCAGAAATTAGTAAAATAAAATGACCAATTTTACACGATTTTATTATTTAAATGAATTTGGGTTCAAATTAATACTCTTGATTAAATGAAAAATGTTGCGTTCAACATCTCTGAAGTAACAAATAATAAAATAAAAAATCAACTAAATATTACAGTATATTATATATACTCTATTACAAAGTATTGCATTTATAAGCTGATCATGATCATGAGCCCTTAAATAATTTTGCGGAATTCCTCACTAAACCCTTGTCTAAACTATCTTGTAAATTTCAAAGATTATAAATTGCAGTATCTTGAAATTGCAAATTTCAAAGATTCAATTTCAGCACTACACCACAAAATGAATTCGACCACGATAAACTCAGAACAAAATAAAAGCAAAAGCAAAAAAGAAATGCAGGAAATAACGTTTTATCATGCCTAAGCGAGCACAAAGATTTCAAGGAACACTTGCTTTCTGTAGGAACTAAAATTAAATTACATATTTACATGACACACACCATTTTTCCTACAAATAAGTGATAAAATAGTTGATAAAAATCCGTCTGTCTACCTTCAAAAACATTTTAACTTACTATACTATATTGACAATGAGAAGCCAGCAATACAGGAACACTTTCTGTCTTAGTAGAATCAGTACACAGTAAGAATGTTAGTAGATTAGACTAGATGTCTGCATTTTCACTATTTTTATTTAAAAATGTGCAGAACATCATTTAATTCAGATGTATTTCATCTATAGAAACAAGCAGTGAAACATTCAAGGAAATACACTTTCAAGATGTAACTGATATAGACACTGAAACAAAGCTTAAGTTTAAACAGATACTGTCTTTAATAATATTAGTCTGATTGAAGAAATTTTCATGTTGGTTGTGTGACCACTGGAAGCCTGGTACTTCAGATGGTATTAGTTTTGATACGAGCTAACTAGACATCAGACCTAAATAATGAAACCTGAAGAGACAGGCTTGGACCCCGCAAATAAGAATGTCCGCAGAGGCTCTTGTACAGCTGATTCTCTCTTGATGATAAACAACAAATCTTAGAAAAACACTGGAGGAAGGAAAATCTTTTTTCAGCATCACAGCTAACACAGCCGTGTAACTTCAATATCTAGGGCCTATCCATGACAAATTTAGAAGTTCTTTATTTCACTAATAATGTCACACATCAGAGAAGCTGTGCAGTTACACTGACAATTCAGATGTAAATCTTGGAATGTTTGCAAGTATTTATGACGAAGGCATATTTATCATTTAAAACAAAAGGACATGATTTCTTGATGCTCATATCAAAGATTAGTGATGGATGAGAGCATGCTAATCAAATGACAAAACCGAAGGAACACAGACTCTTGCTATTTTGATTAGGGGAGGGAAATGAAGATCTCTTTCCCAAATTAAGATACAAACATTCTAAAATTACACACACAAATATATACATAAGTTTGTATAATACACTGTGTATATGTAGGAGCTTGGTATGTTCTTAAGTACACATGCTACAAATACTGACTAGAATAACTAGCAATTTACTTAATGTCAGAAGAAGTCACGTATAATAAAGAAAATCAAACATTGGCTTTAATCAAGTCCAGTTAATTGATTATTAACTTTCAGAAGCAATTCTAGCTTTTTTATACTAAAACTCCCCAAGTAATGAGAGTGAATCATTCTACCCATTCTTGTAATTTGTTTCCTAATGCCTTATTTCTAGGTTTAAATTATGTGAAATTATGATTATGTGAAATTGTGTTTATGTCATTTAAAGTTGCATAAAATTAACGTAAGCACTGCTGAAAACAAAAATGTGTAATTTTCACGTGGGATGCCATACTGCAAGACAAGTGTGGAGCTTCAGAACCACATTTTCATTGTGAGCTTTTACATTTTTGATACTCAAGTCATCTTATTTCAGTGCCTTGGCTTTATGTTTACTCAGAATGTATCAAACCACTAGTGCACATGTTTAACAAGAACCCTCAAGCATCAGGAACTTTGCTTACTAGGCACGAGAGTCACATCTGCTGTCAGTAAGACAGCCAAGACTTTGTTCAATTTGTAGATTCGTATGCACTGGCAAGGTCCAATGAGGCCCAATGATACTTTCACAAAGTATTTGTCAAATGATGATGACATCCAGCTCCTTGAGATCAATCTTTCCCTTTCTCCTTTAAGCAGTTCTCTCTCATGCCTTTTCCATTACAATTCTACAATAAGTGAACAACTTTTTGGTATCGTCAGAGAAATACCCTGGTCACTCCAGTTCTGAAGAAAGAAAGAAAACTCACTTTGCTAACTGGAGAACTATTCATAAACATCCTTGTTTTTACCTTGCTGAAATTATGAAACCTACAAGTAAAGTACTTAAAAAAAAAAAAAAACCCAAAACCCAAAACAAAACAAACGTACAATCCAGACTAACTGCATTTTTTTAAAAAAAGATAAGTCCCCCTCATACAAGAATTTGTTTTCAAGAATTTACAAAGAACACAAGGAAGTTTTCAAGAATTTGCAAGGAACATAAATCATACTGGTGATGCTAAGTGGGAAAAACGATATTTGAAATGAAAATATTCTTCATGCAAAAATGTTTTTCTTATTGTTAAAATGATTTTTACCTAAACCTTTAAGCAGAAATACATTTGAAGTCAAGAATGATATAAATGTCTGTTTGAACATCTGTGTTTAAAAAAAATAGACCAACACTGACAATTGTTTCGCTCTGCTACTCAGAAGCCCTAGTAAGACACATTTGATGATGTGCCTCATGCAACTTATCCATATACCCTGAGTGCCTCCTTTAATGCAAGATTACTGTCCTGGGAAAGCAGATTCTTGTGCTCTGGAAACACAGATCTGCAGTGTACAGAACAAACCAGTAAACATCCCAGAATAAACAAAATGTGGGCAGTTTCAATACATACTTCTCAGCCTCATCTTTAACCAAGAGAAACTACTCTCACAGAGGCTGAAAGGTAATTTGGGATTCCACAGTGAAACTGTATTTCTCCTTGTCTAAGCCAAGATTTCCTAGACACAAGGAATTTGTGCAACTGTGTATAAATGTGAATGTTGCCCATTAACCAGCCAAGGACTACTGAATCTATACATTTTATACCTCAGATTTCTCTCAGATTGTGCACGAACCTCACCAGTGTTGTTTTCATGTGCTTTATTTACTGTGAGTCCTATCTGTAATCAGCTATTGACAATATTCACTTTTTTCCTGTACTAGTACAAATAGTTTTATACTCTAGATATAGTAGTTTATCACTCAATATCTTAAAGTGTGCTTAAGATATAACTAAATTCCTCCACCTCTTGGACCTTTTTTTGAAAAATTTACTGGATGCCCAATATATTTAATATTCAATAGCATGTGAGAATAATTTTTATGCAACTCTGATAGTTAGAAAGATAGATAACTCAATTATTAGATCATCTATCAAAATATTCAGATGTGTAAGAGGCTACTAAAAAGATTGATGACTGAGAAAGTCCACTGATTTTCTAGCCATCATATTCACACATTTGGCTAGACAACATTTTTCGCTGCCTTCACAAGCAAGCTTCATTACCCATCACTCCACTGAAAAGAGTTTATTATGAGGCTGCCATCTTGGCAAGACTATTATTTAGATGATAAATGTTGGGGGAAAAAGTGTGTCTAGATTTTTTTTTAAGATGAGCTTTTTGACAGATAAAACAAACAGCATCTACATTTCTAATTAACTTAAATTTGGCATATACAAATACAGGTCAGTAAAGCTATGATATGCTACTAGATTATCTTCTGTCTGAATCTTGCCCTTAATTTGTAAAATGTAAATTAACTAATTAGAAGAAAAGCAGCATTATTTGTGTCAAAATGCTCCTTCTATTTCTTTGCTTTGTGACATTTATGATCAACTGTAGTCCTTCATTCTAACTTCTCATAGATAGATAGTAATACTCACAGTAATTTATTAGGTTTCTATTATTTTAAACCAAATGAAAATTTGAGATTTCTGAAGAGAAGGAAGCACAGTAGACTTTGCAACATGCAGCTAAATTAGCTACTTGCCAGCTTCATTTCATTCACAATATTATGCTGTTTGCATGTACATGTAGCATGAACACAGGTGTGAAGATACCACTTTCAATATTCAAGTACCAGACTCAAAGGGAAATCTCTATTAGAAATTCTTAAAATGTTACTGGAAATCTCTCTATCCTTTCTGTGCATGATGTAGAGTAATAATAAAAGACTTGTGCTTTGTTCGTTAGTACTAAGAGTTAAATTTCACTTTATACTCCTACTCCCTTCCTCAATTGTAATTTGAAATGGATTAGACTAGCAAATATAGAGTTACATGAAGCAAGGGGAAGCTGGTTATTCTTGAGTTTCAGCCCAGCAACTTGACCTTGTTAAATAAAAAAATATATGATATCATAGTTTACAGGAAGGGATTCTTTTTGCTTTGGTTTGGTTTTAACTATTACTAGGTAGATAAAGACTCAACACTAAGAAATACATTGAAAATGTCAGATGTAAATGTCAATTAAAAATTACAAGGAATTCTGAAAGGTAAGGTCTGTGGGGGGTTGACATTCTTTGACATAGTGGAGTGTCTGCAACCAGGCCTTTGGCAAGCATAGCAGGATCTATGCTGTCAGCTCTTATCGTACATAAACTTAGATGGTTGTCTAATCTGAATGAGAAATACCACGAAAATTGGAGCTGAAGCCTTGCAGTAATGTGGATGGAAGCTGAAAATGCTCTATCTGCACTACATGAGTCTCCTGTGACATGATAATATTTAAGGCAGTACAGAAAAATGTAAGGGGAAAAATAATTTAAATAAAGCTTTATAGTGCCTCATTTACTACTTTTTAAGTTGAGCATGTAACAATCTAGCAGTAAAAAAGGCTTTAGCGGTAGAAGTAAATTGTAATGAAAATCCCGTTTTGATGTCCATATTAAATACAATATTTAAAGAGAAGAAAGCATGAAAATGTATATTTAACTAGTATCATCATTCAAATGTAAACACTAATCCATATATAGTATGGTCTGTTTGTTTTGACAAAAGGAGTTTTGATACAAAATAAAACAATCTAAAATGATCAGCGCAGCAATTAACATTATAGCAGTGCTAGGCATGAAATGCGGTCTTGATGGAAAATATCTTCATGGTCTGTTATTCAATCACTTCATTGAATGAGGTGATGACTAGTAAAATCTAAAGACGTTACTTCTGTGCTAAAGTAAAAAATTTTTTTTTTTTGCATAAACTGCATGTTGATTTTGATGTTATTCATGTTGTTAAATAAATAAAACAATGATTCATGTCAAATACTTTTAGAAATAAGCTAAATGTATCTAGAACATTTGTGAAGTGCAGAGGTATGCCCCTCTGAGTGTGTGTGTATATATATATATATATGCGTGTGTGTACATATGTATCTGGCAGGAGAACACAGAATTTTATCATCTTCACAAATTAAACTACCGAATACAGTAAACTAGTAGAAAACATCATTCCACTGCTTTTGACTCTTGTTCTTGTTGTCTAGAAACAAACTTATCTTACTCACTGCTATTAAGGTGAGCAAGTTGGCATGGCAGATTCTAAAAGAAGTAAATTATTTTTAAAGAAACATCTGTATATAGTCCTAAGTTGCAAAAATCATCATAAAACCCCCTTTTTTGTCTACATCAATTTTTGTTTAGGATTAATTTACTAATTCAAGTGGAGTCAGGAAGGAGAGAAGAAGAAGCACAGCAAAATCCAGCATGTGTGAAAATCTACGAGCATTAGATAGCTAAACAAACCCTAAGTCCCTAAGTGTTGCAGTAAGGTCAAAACCTTTAAGCATTGTAGCAGTGTGTCAAAATATGTCAACAAACCATCATACTGCAAGAAGAAGAATGACCTTTCAGTTCTTTATGTTTGGGCTGCCAATGAAGCTTTGGATGCCGGGTATGCATGAACAGTTTTCCTAGCCACTTGACAAATGCAACTCCCAAGGTTTCCTCCAAGTCAAGTTGTTATACCACTAGCTTTCAACTCACCAGTACAACTTTTTAAACAATTTTCAGCTGGTGAATATTGATCCTGTTACAGAACAGACATCCATAAACCCACAGCATGATTCCCTCTTCCCCTACCACCTACAATCAGACAACAATTATTACTTAAACAGTCTTCACAGTAACATATATCAAACCATTTTAAACAGTGGAACAGAAAAATGTGCATCATTTTGATGCTCTGATTCAGTCTTTGCTCACATATGATTCATTCTTATAGTCAACTACAAATGAATTTGAAGAGAACACTCTTCTCAAAAAAAAAAAAAAAAAAAAAAAAAACTAAGAGAAGATCAGCTGTATTTGTAGCTGAAACGAAATTCTATATATTTTTTTCCATTTCACATTTATCTGAAAGACCTTTTTTATTCTACAGGACTTTATGATTTTATTGACTTTATTACTATGACTATTGGTTATAAACTGAAGTCTCAAGAGCAGACATAATGTATTAATTAACAACAGATTTAACCATGAATTTAGGTTTCAGAGAAGTGTGGCTAATATTTTAAAATTACTTATGGGAAACTTGCACTTTTATTTATTCCTTCAAGAAATAAATAGAACCACAAAACTAATGACATTTAGACTACAAGCAAATGGGGAAAGGAATTTAGTACAGGGATGACTTACTATTCATATTCAAAAAGAATGAAATGATTCTTTTTCACTGTGTGAAATTACCTTTAGTTTAATATCACGGTCAAATATGACATTTTTCTATGGTCTTTCTCACATATACTAAAGTTTCTTTAGCAAAGAATGGCGTCAAGCTTTCTGCTGGGACTCTAGAAATTACATTCCAGAATGTACATATGCCTTAACCAGGCTTGCAGAAGGTAGAAAATGTAAATTGCTGTATTTGAGTTTATACCTCCTTACAGCAAGTCACTGGCAGTGTGTCCACTAATTAGTACTTACAACTGAGTGTTGTTGATCTCTATGTGCCTCTTAGACAACAGTAGCCATGCCTATCAGCTCTGATTAAGATTTTTACAGCTGGGATTCTAATTTTTAAGTTAGATAAAATAATAAAATCAGACCGTGTGGAAAGAAAAAAGAAATAGTATTCCTTTAAACCCTGGAATAATTTACAAACTGTTCTCGAACCCTGTTTCAAAGTGCAATCTGTGTTACTTCATGTTCATGCTCTCCAAATTAGTTTTGGTTACACAAACTACTCAACAGCTTTTATCCTCATGGTTACATGAAATATAAAGGTAGACCAGTGAACAATGAAAAGTGTGGCATCTACTACACGTGCACCAAGGAATTGTATTTTGCACATGCAGTTGTCTTGTTTACATGGTGGCAATGAAAGCTGTAGCCTGCTCAGTGGATGCCATTGTTTTGGAGGAACAAACATATAGAAGGAAGGGATTTGGTGAGCACATGAATCATCTTATACTAAGTTTGTTCAGTATGTAAGATAGCTTTTCCCTAAACATCACTCTCCAAAATCAGTCTGGGAATATGCAAGACTAAACTTGCTTTTTCCTGTTTATCAGTGAAAATTCTCAATATCTAAACAGCCTCCTAAATTACAACTGTGCAAACCCACTGACAAAGTACACTTTGTGCATTTTTAATGTGAAGCTTAATTTGAAGATGAGGTTGCAGTGTAGCACTGCAACTGAAAATTGCTTAACAATACCATTGATGTATGAGCCATAAAAAACCTTGCTAAGCTGTCCCTGCAGAACTCACGAGTAATAAAAAGGTGTTCTTTTGCACTGAGGTGAACAGACATGGTTGACTGAATCTAGGGAGCTGTTCTGTTAAATGAGAAAGTGCCATTTCTTTCCTGTCAGTACAGGCCAATTTAAGACACTCACAGATTTAGTTAGCACAGACTACAGGATTTAATGAAACATACACATTACAGCAAACAAACCACAGCTACGTTCAAAGCTTTCAGTCAGATTGTGTGCAGAATTAAATTTACATCTGTTACAGATGTGGAAAAACACCCAGAAACTATTCCAGTCTCACTCCTACATTTCACAGGAACAAACAAAAAAAAGCTCAATGGAAAAGGTCTAAAACCTTTCACCTTCATGCCTTTCAAAATATCTAGACGTATTTCTATTCAGCTCTAGCAGGCGATTTTACAGCTTTTCTCTCCAATTTCAATTGAGCTCTAACTTCAACCAACAGATCAGGTTTACAAAACCCTGAAGTACAGGTTGAGTGCCATGATGTATCTGTTATGAACTGATGCATCTTCTCCAAAAGATTCCTCCTTGAAGTGGAAAGGAGGTACAGATAAATACAGGTACACAGGTACAGATGAATTGACTGGGAAGCTGGTTCTCACTTGAGAGATCCTTGGATGGGCTGATTCATTAAATCATTCAAAATTGATTCACAGTTTGTCCAGCTACACCTGTGTCTTCTCATATAAATAGTTTCAGAGAGCAATGAAAGTTAACTGTCTAACCTACATGCAACCTAATCTGTCATCAAGTGTTCGTTAACCCAACTGCCATTATATTAGAAGAAACTGCAGTAATTCAGAACTTATTTCAGAAGATGCGATAGTGTTAGTTCGACCAAGCAGTACCAAAATTAAAACTAATGGGATTTGTTCACTACAAAACAAAAACCAAAACAAACAAACAAAAGAAACAAACAAAAAAAACCCAGAAACAAACAAAAAAAGAGAAATAAACACACCAGAATTATGCCTAATTTCCATAGTTTACCTAACATTAAATTCTGGATTTAGGGAGTAAGGTATCTCAGTAAGGAGATTTCTAGTTTCCTTTACATGAATGTAAAGTCACTATATATGTAAGAATCACCAATTTTTGTAGTTGTTTTCAACACAAAAAGCTGTAACAAAAGATTAGGCAAAGTCTGAAAACTACTTCCAATACAGTCTTAATGATCCACATGTCAATTCAGTCTAGCTTTTGCAACATTAAAGGTACTTTACTAACAGCTCAGTAGGAGATGTTATTCCATTTTTGAAGTTGCAGTATTAATTATCACATGATAAAATTAAAATGAAGTTAGCTACGTCTTGGTTTCCTGATACAAGCATAAGAGGAGTTTCAGAAATGTCCGGTTCAAAGGGTACATATTATTTTTAAGTGTTTACACATTTCATAGCTCAACCCAAAATGTAGACAGTCATTTTGTTCAGCACAAAAAGACAGGAACTACAAGTTCAACTTTGCAATGGCAATTTTACTGCAAACATGAAATGGATCAGTGCCTTCATCCCACTTGTCTATTTAACTTTCACCCCATCTCAACTTTATGCTCGTGTTATCTATTTAAAATTCACTTCTTAGAGCTGCTTTCCTCTTATACCATCATGGATCCCCTCAAACACATCCCTTCTCTTCCAAAAATATTCTAGAGAGTACATCTAATGGGTCCTCCCAGCCTGAGCTGCTCCATCTCCTCTTATTTACACTGATGTGCAAGTTCAGCACCATTTGCACCAGCATCTTTCCTGCCACTCTCACCATTTGCCTAGATAATGTTATATACTCAAAATTGTTTCTAAGTCTTGCACTCTGGTTATCTGTCTCACTAATTCTTTTCTATAATTTTCCTGTAGAATATCTTTGACCAACAATGGACAGTCTTCTTGAGGTTCCCACAACCTCAGTTCTAAGTTCTCCAATTCACTGCTTTCTGGGATTCTCAAATAAGAGCAGGCCCTTCTCATTATCAACAAATGTGCTGCAGAGCATAATCATGCATTCTAATGGTGTTATTCTCAAGATATGGTTTCTCTCTCTGCTGCCTCCTATAGATGCTGCTTGTAAGGTATTTCCCAAGCTAAGGCTAGCAATTTTCACCTTGGCATTTATCATATTTAGCTGAAATACTAATGGTCACCACAGACTGGCAACTGATGTTGGCATATGCTGTTAGTTGCATGTTCAAACATGTTTGTGCCATCTCCTCCACTATCCCTCAGATTTCACAGAAGCAGTCTTGTGAACACTAAGATGACTTAATCTATGCTTTCACAAATCCCGTATTAAGATTTTCATTTACCTCACTTACTGCCTTGCTTAGAGTTCCACCACATACAAAGATGGAATTAAGATGAATATCTTGTTTAGGATTAAAAACGAACAAACAAAAAGAGTCTTCTCCAGTGAGAAGTCTTCTCCATTATATACAATAAGAACCTTTATAAAAATAAAGCAGAACTATTTTAACAATCTTTAAAAGAAAAGATCTTTATACCAATAAAATCAATGTTCAAAAATTCTGTCCAGCATAACTTATTTCTCTTCTTACAATCCTGCAAATACTTTACATTTTTTAGCTTGAAAAGAATGTGTTACTCTTCTGTTAATGTGTAGATAATGTATCAAAAAAAATGTTTCATATATAAAAAAAAGTGAAACAGAATTTAGATACACTGACAATAAGTAATGAAGTTCTTTACATACAAACCCCACTTGTTAGACTGTGAAGATTTTACAAGTTCGGCACCTTGCAAGTACTACTGTTACTGAATCTTCCTTCAGTCAGGTACTAAAAAAAACTGAAATGCAACTTCTGGACCAAACCAGCTTATTCTGTTATTTAGCATCACTGTATCTTTTTTTTTACATCTATTGCATGTTATCAATTATATGAATTTCTTACAAATATTTCAGCATTCCAGTTTGCCATACTAATGACAGTCAAAATGCTGGATTAGTAACATGTATTCTATTCACATGGCTTAATACAAAAGTCATTAGTGCTTTTCTTCTGTAACTTTTAAAAATGTAGTCTTACTTATCTATAGGGAAAATGAACAGTAATGTACCTATTCCAGTAGCTCCAAAACTGGTCTTGCAAGTAGGCTTGGTGGCTACTTTCATCACCAAATGAGGCTTTGCTTTCAATCCAGTGAATTATGTGTCCTTCAACAGCTAGGGTGACAGCAGAAAATAAAGTGAACTGTGAAAATCAAACTCAACAGCCTGTAAGAATGTGTTTGGGAATACCCTATTTAACCCCCAAACTACCACATAATTCATGCTTGCAAAAGAGTTATAAAAAATATCTTTCAAATATGCACACAGGACATTTTCAAAAAAAATGACACGAAGTATTTTAATGGATAATTGTCTCAATTTAAGTTTAATTAGATCCTGTTCTAGATATTCACCTTTATTCTAATACACACAGAATGTAGAGAAAAAGAGATCAGACTAAGGTGCAATTTCATCCTATTTTCACCCTTACTTTGCGGGAGAGAAGTTGTCAGGTAAGGAACTGTAGACTTCTGGTGAATAGCAAGAGCAGTTAGCTAAGCCACTGAAGACAGAAAATTCTCAGTCCAGAGTGGAAGGTGTGAGAACAACAAGAAATGTTATCATAGATACATATCTGCTTCCTTACTTTTGCAAAATTAGTAATGCTTCAGCAGGAAGAATTTAGGAATAAGAAGGGTTACCTGAAAAATATGATTTCGAATTTCTGTTTCTGGGAAACTCTAGGATTTGCATTGGTTGATGTCTCCTCATTTTTTGCAGGATTGATTTTGCAATATTAATAAAATGGAAAGTCCTCTCTGACATTGACAATCTAATTTTGCAGAAGAAATCATGACAATCACTCTAAAGGATCATCCATTCCCCAAAAGAGCAATGTGGGATACCACTACTGAGCTAAGGAAGTCTTCAAAAACTTTTCAGAAGGCTCTCATATACATAGTTGATTATCTATTGGATAAGAGAGATTATTGTGGTGAAAGATGATATCTGAAGAACTGCTGAGGACTAGACTTTCTATAGTATGCACCCAATTTCTTATACCAGCGTCTGAATCAGTTACCTGTAAGAATTCCAACTGTTGTCAAAATGAAGAACAAAAAAAAGCAGTCACGTATATGACTTTTGCACAGGGCTTTCAGCCTCTTTATTTTCTCTGACACACACACCTATAGACATCTGCACAGATAGGTGTTCTGTTGTAAGCAGGTGAACCAGAAGTCTTTTGGTATGAAAGTCAATGTACAAAAGATGATTAAGAATCCTTTAAACTTGGACAACATGTATGTTTTTTCTTCCATGGCCCAGCCAATAGGTCATCTCACTTTCTTACATGGCCTAAAGACCAGAAGATGTAGATGAACTTTGGCATGACCTTTATACCCACTTTTATTCTTTCTTGCTTCCTGTTATGCAGGCTTTTAAAAAAAAAAAATTAGAGAGCTACTGAGTTGTATTTAGATGCAAAGTGATGGCAAGAGAATAATTGCACAATGACAAACAATGACCTAGAGGTGCAATGGTATTACTTTAGGACTGCTTTGAATTTGACTGGGTCTAAAAGTTTAAGACAATTATATGTAGTTCAGAGTTCAGCTCATAAAGACAGCGAGCAGAGCAGGTTAGAGGGAGTGGGGATTTGCTTGTTTGTTTTTTCTTTTTTTTTCTTTTTTTTGTGATAACATGACAAAAACATGCAGAGACTGAAGAGAAAACATTACTACTACTATCTACTTGTATTATGGGCAATTCTACTCTGACCCAAAGTAGAAGTTGTTAAAATTATTGGGTAACCACTGGAAAAAAAAATAGAGTAACACTATCCTATAATATACTTCACTTTCTTATGTCTTAAGTAGCTGTAATATTTTAGCATAAACACTTCTACACAAAACACAATAATAAAAATTCTTTTAAAAGACTTACCTACTGGCACTTCTAAAATAAAGTCTGGTGTTTTGTCATAACCCTTTGCACGAAGCTGATCTTCAGCTGTATATAGAGAACAAGAACTATTGTTTATAAAACTATTCTATTAAGTAGACAGCAGTATAATTAATTTTATTTTAAATAAGAGTGTAAGAATTACTAATGCAGTCATACATATCTTTCTTATGCATGCAACGCTGTGTCAGATTAAATGAACCTTCGTAGAAAACCTGAAGCATGGATATAAAAATGCTTCTTTGTCATCCCTGCATTTTTATGTCTTCATTATAAACATCATTAATTCAAGCTGTCATACAGTATTTTATAACCCCCAAATATTCAAAATAAAGAAATATATTTGCTGATTGAAAGAAGAGTCTCCTCACATTAGGGAGCTGTTGAGATTAATCCTACCAACACCACAAACATAGTATACTGTAGCTGCCTTCTTGGTTTTGTTTAATGTTAGCACAGAGGTGTTTAAAAAAAAAAAACCAAGAAAATCTTCCTCTTCCAGAAATCTATTAGAGGGGAGCCATGCTTTTAATTTCTCTTGCCTCCTGCATACTATAGAATTTAACCAATTTCAGAACATACAAAAATTTAGAAATTCTCTTAACATTAACTATACAGCTCTATTGCTTCTGAATATTAAAGATGAATGTTTCAAGAAACAAGTGAGAAAGAAACAGCAAAAAAAAAAAAAAAAGGATGCTTCCTTTAAAAAAGAAAAAAAAAAGCACAAAGCAAGCCCTCACTATTTTTTAAACTATTGTCCTTGATTTCCAATACCATTACATTGGTATTTCTGAAACACCATTTCTCCATTAGATTTTGGAGTGACCTGGTCATTCAATTCCAGGCATGGCTTTCTGTCTTCACCGAAGCTCAACTAATGGCACAACCTAGTAACAAGTAAGGCTGTGTAGCCCCTTAACACCTACTGGGCTGTTGACATTGTCATGCATCCCATTCGCCTTTCTACATCACCTTTGATTAAAATTAATGGTCCATTCTCACTGTTGGGTAGCTTATTTCCAATCCATTTATCAGGTTAGGACAGTAGTTTCACGGCCAATGTTCAGAACTCAGTTTTAGAATACTTTGTGAATATCCTGAAAGGTCAGCAGTTTGAGTCCAAGCAACATTTTAATGACAAGAAAAACATACACTCTTAGAAATCAAAATATTTTAAAACTGCCTAAAGCAAACTTCCTTCTCCTTCCTTGCTGAAGAATAAAAGTCTGAAGTATATTTTTCTATAGTGAATTAATACTGCAAGCAGGACACCAGTAATTCTGGAATGTTGTACATTCACTTCAGTGTAAACTGCAATAGCTGTTTATTTTTTTTAATAGCTGTAGTATTTCTTTTGAAATTTGAGAGCATTTCTTGTAAGAACACTATACTGTAAACACATGATTTTGGAATGCAATACTTCTTTATAATCACCTGGTCAGCTATCAAACTTTTCCAGGATTTGTAGCTAGACTTTATTGTTGGCTACTTTCAAATTTAAATTGTTAGGTATATGGATAAAATATGTTTAGATTAACAAGGTTCTAGTTTAACAGAACCTATGAAAAGAGATTTTTATGCCATAATACAAAAATGAATGAATGTTCTAGGTAATTTCTTAATCTTGATAAAAATAAAAAATAATCCAGTTTCATCGAGCTCTATTTAACTGTGACCTGCTCTTAACTGTTTAAAGCAGTATAGAAAAGACAACAGGATGTCCCTGCTGAAAATTTCATTATTTGGGAACATACAAATAGCAAGAAGTTCAGACTTTTCTGTCACATCTAAGAAAGGCTAGTATCACAAATTTAAGGAAATTTACCTTAAACAACAACAAAAAACCCTCCACACTGGAAACCAGGAGAAATGTTTTTACATTTGCTGATAGGTCAACTTGGCAGGTGTCTGACCTGGAATTTTCATTGGCATTACCTTTATTACTATTCAGCAGACTCTTTTTTTGAAGGATATTTGATTACTTTTGAAATCATTTGACACTAACGCATGGCTTGAAACAGAATATGTTTTCTGCTTTAAATTTGTTTTGGAATGTTTTCACTTGGTTTCTCCTAACACTTCATACTATGAGACACAGTGAAAAATATATATTTATTATTGATGTGAGTAGACAATCATGTGCAGGAAAATAATTATATATTACTGATTCTTTAATTATTTTGAAGCTTTATAACTTTGAAAAAAAAAAAAAAGGAATTACAGAAGCTCCCCAAAATCAACATAAAGATTCTTTAAGCCAAAACCCCATCAAAAGAAAGGAAGTTCAAACTTTTCAGCCCAGGAATGTTTCAGATTGGTACAGAAGCCTTAGAAGTATCACTCTGCACACCTTAAGAGATCTTTTAGCTCTTGTATGGATTAAAAGAATGACTTAACAACTGCTTGAAAGACAGACGATGGCAGCTACATCTCAGATTTGAAAATTATGTTAAAACAGCCCTAAGTCTGTCCACAGGTTGCCCATTCGTTTAGATTTCCAACAAATCTGGAGGTTCATCTTTACCATAACTTCACACTCAATCATAACCATTTAACTCATCATTGTTCTTATACTAGCCTCTGGATGTAACAAGGAAACCAAACATTCTTCTATCGGTGCATCAATATGCAGTAACCACACATTGAAGATTACAGCAGAAAACATCAAACAGATTTCATGATTTATATCCAGGCCACTAAAGGACATCATGGTGGGAGTCAAAGGAGGTTAAGATTCTAGAAAGGTCAGTTATATACCTTCCCATTATAGCTAAAAGCTTTCCTAATATATTCTGGGGTAGGCAAAGACATGAAAAGATGAAGTCAGATCCTACGTATAACCTAGAAATTCCTGGCATTTCAGCAAGGCAATTGAACCAGTGACGAAGGGAAGGCTGTTAGCCTGTTTTGAGAGAATGCTTCCATCAATCACGTAAATCTGAAGCAAAGCAGTAAAGACTTGAGAACTGTGTTTCTGAGGTAGAGAGGAAGTGATGTGCTTCTCATGAACAGTACATTACTAAAATACAAAAAACAGCAGTTTGTGTAGGTTTACAATCAATTTCTGGGTGAATCTGAAGGTGTTACTTCTGATCTGTAGGCTTTGAAAGCTATCTGCTCTAGAAACGAATGATCTCCCTGACCCTAAATGCTGTTAGGCTTTTTTCTGCTGTAATATACTCTCTATTGCCTGGTGAACATAGCTGATACAAAGAACTTATTATTCTAGAAGAATAGTACACTAGAGTACTACACTAACATGGAAACTGGCACCAGGAATTGTTTCTTTAATACATGGGTTAAAAAGTAATGGAATTGTCAGTACAGCAATCTAAGTCGCAAGCCATCTCCAACACTGGAACTCCCATCTTACTCATAAGCCAGACAAACTCTGAATTTGTTGACCTACAGGAAATAGTCATCTCTTCTGTTTTCCAGAGGTTTTCTTCAAGTGGTTTTGGATCCAATTTTTGAGAAAGCAAAGATTTTACTGCAAGGATTTCAGTAATGTTCATCTTGCAGATGCTTAGCCCCCTTTTTTTTTTAAAAAAGAATCACACCCAGAACCTGAGACACATCCAATGGAAAGAAATAATACAACCAGTTAACACATCTTAAATCATAAGTAAACAATACTTCAGTATGCATAAAATGTAAACAATAAATTAATCTCTCTCATTTATATCTTTATATGCTGACGAGTTAACCCATTCCAGACATTTTGATTTGACAGTACAAATTTCTTAGAGCTTACTTCTAAAGGCAAATTGATGCCTACCCAAGGTCATGAATCATTAAAATTTAAATCTGATTTGTGTACAACACAAGCTTGCACAAGCCAAAAAAAATGATAATTGTTGGGTTAAGGATCCATTAGTGAGTCATCTAGTCCATTCCCTTGTATCGTGACAGGATTGATTTCATTACCAGCTTTGATGGATGAGTGTCAAGTCTAGCCTTGAATTTTTCATTGAAGGTGATTCCATAACCTTCCCTGGCAGCTTGTTTTATACGTATTGTTCCTAGAACTGTTTACTATTTTAACTCGGTATCATCTCTCCAACTACAACTTAAGCCTATCATCTCTATTCTTTAAGCCAAGTACGAAAAAATACCTTCTCACATTTTCATAGTATCATTTGCAAGTTTGTATGTAATAGGGAAAACTGAGAAAGACAGGAATAACTAAAATAAAAGAGCACACTAACTCTGTTCCTTAATCATATGGACAAACCTTTTAAAAATCTTAACATTCTAATTTCTTAAATTTGTTTGTTTTCCAAAATCTTATCCTGAATCTAGCTTCAGAAGAAATCTACTAAAGTTCTCTACTAATCTCACTGGTAAAACCAGTAAATTATACAAACTCAGTACAACACTCAACTGTAAAAAATAACAAAGTAAATGCTGCCTTATCTAATCACATAAGGAATCCAAGATTTAAAAAGTCAATATTAACTTTATTATCACTATAGGAGAACAGATCCTTTAAATACTAATCATCGTTTTAATGGCACTCATACACAAGAAATGTACATGCTAAAAAAAAAGAAAGAAAATAATTTCTAATTAATCCTTAAAACAACTTTAAATATGGGGACTTGCATTGTTTGGGAGTCAGGGGGCAAAAAATCCAGCAGAAACTGCACAGAAAGCCAAGTGAGTGAATCTTCTAGCAGTTCTTTATACATAAAGCATTTTGAAGCTAATATTTCTTATGCTTCCTCCTAAGTCTCATAAGGCCTAGATTATGGCTAATATCTCATGACACCAAAAGTAATACTGCAGCAGATATTAAAGCATTTTTTTCAGCTACTTATTCTATAAAATATTAATTGCAAGCCTGTGCATGTGCTGTATATACAGGGTATTAGGTAACTGAGTTCCTGCTCAGTTCTAAATCAATAAAAGATAACATGTACAGCATCAATCATTTTTTTACTCTTCTTTTACTACCTAATACAAAGAGCGTTGAGGCTTATTTTTTTCTTAAGTAAACAGTCACTGAAATCTTAAAAGTTAAGGATTCACTGGCTAGCCTCTACCACTGATTCTTACCTATGAAAGAGAGATTTTTTTCCAAAAGCATTTCTCGCAGCAAGACTTCATGCTCATGCCCAATAGCGCTGATAGCTTTAGGTTAAGAAACAGAAGATTACTTTGGAAAAGAACCAACTTGAGAACAATATCATAGCTAAAGTAATTCATGATAAAATTTATTGTCCTTCATCTTCATTTCAGAGTGATTAATGATTTGAACACTAAGTTTTGAAATTCCTAACAGGGATTTGCAGAGGCATTTAGCACTTTGTGAAAATCAGGCTACTATATACAGCATCAGAATAGATTTTACAAAATTAAGATCCATTATATCATATTTGTTTGGTATACATAAGGGTGATATTTCTATTTTTGCTCCCCCCCAAAAAAAAATTAAAATAAAGTGTGAACTTAAAACACATGGTTGAATAGCTTTGAAGCTATTCTTTAATGATTAATGTATCAATTCTCTAATTCAGCAAAGAATTAAATAAACTTTTTTTTTCTTTATATTCTGAAATTGATAGGCACTAAATCCATCTGAAACATCTTACTGTAACAAAACACCCTTTTAATTGATTTTTCAGAAGCATGAACTAATGTCAGGGAAGGATGAAATAATATTTTACAGTGAAGTCCTTTTCACTTCACTGACGGCCTGTTGATCCAATGTGCTATTCTTAGCAATATGTAAAAAAAAGTCATCACATCAAACATTTTTAATGTATCTGCCTGGAGGTCAAGGTTCTATTCTGGAAGCTTTTAAGAAGAATCTCATGGAACATCACAATAAAGGATCTTACATTAAAAACAATTAAATTCCTGATTCTGTTTAGAATATCTTCTGCAAATGTAAACTACAGATCATCTTCCCATTACAGTTAATTACTTAAATTATATCAAGATTTTATGCTGAACAGCAAAAAAGCTAATTGCAAGGAATCATTTCATCATACATATATAGTTTTTATCAATTGAAGCTATATATTATGTTAAAATGTACTAGCAGTTACAGTACAAAAATGGGGGCAAATGAAGAATGCCAAAAATGTAAGAAAAATATTGCAAACAGAATTTATAATGCAACATAAGCAGAAACACTTAGACTTAGTCTATAATAATACCTGTTATTGATGTATGGCAATGACCATGGGGCAAAACTTGTAAATAACCTCACAAGCCATTTTCTACTCATGCAATCTAGCAGCCTAGTTTCCCGTAAGCATCTGAACTATTACTGAAAAATAGCCTCTTGGCATTTACGAAGAGGTTGACTTCATACTTTAGTCCATGCATATACAATTAGATAGTTATATTTAAAATCAATATGCAATCCTTCAGAAGACATTATGCTTTTAAAACCTTAACTTTAAATTGATTTTTAACTATTTTATGCACCTCAAAATTAACATCTAATTCAGCAACATACTTGCAGATAATGCACTCACACAGCCAAGTATTAAACTTTTCTGTACCAAAATGGAATTGAAAATCTCCTCATTATTCTCATTGATGTCACTGCATATTCACTAACTTAACTTGAACCAGAATCTGGAGAGGACAGGAAAGACCATTTAGACTGCAGTCAAGTTATTCTTCAAAATTGTTCATAATTCTAATGTGTTAGTATTATTTTTAAACATGACATTTTCAGAAGACTTTAGCCTGATTGTTCATCAACAATAATATTAATCTTAAAATACCAAATTTGGGGTAAGAAAATTAGTGATCAACAACCTTTTAAAACCCGCAATTTATTAGACTAATCCACTTTCAGAGAGTCATGTTTAACATTGAAGACAGTCTCAATGAATATTTAAGAATACAATTAAAAACAAAACAAATACAATTAGAACTCTGCCCTGCTGTTGTTAAACTTAATGGGAACAGGACTGAGTGTGTAGTAGAAACCACACAAATATTTTAGTGGAAAGAACACATTTTCAAGAGGTAACCACCACATCTATCGCAACTACAAGAAGTGTTGTTTCTCATGCTTAAACATCACTGTAGCTTTCCTATCCTGCCACTGTACAGTGAAATCCAATCTTCCCCCAAACTGGATGTAGAGATTTATGCAAGGCTTCTCTAGGGCCTGGGAGGGAATTGCCTTGCCAGCCTGCTCAATGATAGAAGACTATGATTTTGAAACTGTTCTTTCAATAATAGATTGAAATAGGAGAGCTACTTATTCAGGACTTTATTAAAACAGGTGTTGGGTTATGGGAATCTTTCCTAAAAAATCAGGAATGAATACTTAGTCTCGGATACTCAGTACTGTGTGGAGTTCCCCCAGTATCCTCCCTGGATCCTGAGGACCTCTAAGCATTTCAACACTCACAAAAAGAAAAAAGAAAAAAGAAAAAACATCTCTTAAAATTCAAGCTACACAGTGTTTTTTCTTTTCTACAGCTAACTTCATTTTCTTTAAGATGAGAAAATAAAAGAACTGCACTGGAAGGTTAGATACGAGTTTAAAAGTGCTAATCAGTCAATCTATCATAAGCTGAATTGCACTTGAAAACATTCTAATTAAAATTCATATTCATAACAAAGCAATGCCATAATGTTCAACACTGTCTATGCAACTTATTAATTTAAGCATAGAATTTGTTGAGATTGAAGGTACCTCCAGAGATCACGTAGTCTAACCCCACTGCTCAAAGCAGGGTCAACTACTCTTAATAGAAAACCATACATGCATTTCAACTAATCAAAACCAAAGAGGTTCAATCAGGCATATGAATGTGTAGCCACCAAACTGACAACTTCCCGTGGTCCATCTGATTTTTGTTAAGCAGTGTAAGAGAAAGCTCTGCAATGACCCTCTAGCTGATTGAACGTAAAACAGAGGAGTATGAAACGTGGTTTGTGAAGCAGAACTTTATGTCAGGTTAAAGCTAGACACATCTCTTCCACACAGTCTAAGCTCGTCAATTGCGCACCTAAAATTTTATGGGAAAGGATACTGTTTGATGCAGTCCACCAGTGGTCCATAACAACAGTCATTCACAGTACACTGCAGACAAATAAGAGAAGTAGTATAGTGATGGGCAACTACAAAACCATTACAGTTAAACAGTATCTTAAAAACAGTAATTACTTTTCTTCAAAAAGGCTATCAGATGCTATTCAGATTTAATCACAGAAAACAAAAACTGCATGCTTTTATTCACTATAAAAGCGAGCTATTAAAAAGTGAAATGCTCCCCTCACAAATATTGCACTGCCATTTATGGTGCACCTTGACCTCAGTGATAGTTTATGATGACAGTAATTAAATGAGGTTTAAAATCTTTTACTCTGCTAGGCAGATAACAGCATTGCCAGAGGAAAAAAAAAAAAAAGGACAACTGTGATTAATACCTGATAGACTTGATTTGCTAGAACTCCATCTGGAATCTGAGAAGGGTCCCGTAGCATACTATTTATAAGAGTTTTGGATGCTAGTGAAAAAAAGAATAAAAACATACAAAAACCTGTTAGCTCAGTTATCCACTTGGCAGGCAGGAAGAGAGACATAAAGGAAAACACTGATGATGATAATTTTTAAAGTTACCCAACCAGCAACCGCAGACCTTCAAATTTGTTGCAACTTACCCATTACAATATATGAACTCCAAAATTCTTAAAACACCAAAGCATTTTATTAGCACAGGGTGAAAGCAGTCCTTTGTTTACTTATTCAGTTTCACTGGACAGTATGTGCTTCAGAAGCATCATGTAGGTCCTAAGTTAACTGCTTAATATACAGAAAATTTAACTCAAAATAACCACCATATCTTATGAGAAATTAAAGAAGATACGTAAGAATTCAAAACAGCCTTTAAAAACAATGTTTGGTTTGAACAATCTTAAGTACTTTATAGACTTGATGACTCCAGTTTAGTAGTTTTCAAATTTACTTATTTGTTTAGTGTCAACACATTTATTTGTCTATATTTAAAAGTTGGTCAAAGGCTTTCTGTGGTATTTTCAAATGTATAAATCTAAGACAAAAGAAATCAGAAGTGAATTTAGGACTATTTATCAGTCTTTTAACCACTAATATTGATACCACAATGAGAAAAAATAACATAAATCATGCCTTTAGTTTATTTTCAAATGTGAATACAGTCCCTTGAAGAGCTGGCATTCTGTTTTATCCACAGATGTTTAATCTGGGTGGTTGCATATACCAATTAATTCCTAAAAGGAGTGGAAAGACTTTATTCTACAAGAATGCCTTCTAAAAACATCAAGCACTTCATTTTACAGTTTCTCAGAGAAGAAAACAATGCTGCATTGCAAGTGCAAGCTGCCTCCTTTCTGGGAACAACTGCTGATAGAGTTCAGCTGGTGGTATATTTATACCATCAAATCCTTAAGTGTAGACCAGGCTTGAGACTAGCAAGGTTCCTAGCTTTGCCAAAGATTTCCTGTGTGACTTCAGGCAAATTCCTTTAACCTGTGTGTGCTTCAGTCCTGTAAACAAAGATAAAAATTACTTTTTCCTGCTTCTCATCCAAATTTCCCCAACTCAGGGCCAAAGTTTTGTCACTCTCTTCAGTGACTGAATTGAGAGCCTCAGACGATACACTGTGAAAGCACTCCTGGAACCTGCGATGTGAAGGGACCCTCCATCTAAGCAGTAATGCCAGTAGTGTTAGTGAATGTGTAGAGGCTGTGCTGAAAATAAAGGAGACGGTGATTTTAATCCTCTCCCCAGATGTTGTCTTCTATAAGCATCACGTTCAGTTGAAAGTAATATTTTCAACAAAATATTTTGTTTAGAAGACTATACCCTAATGCTAATGAATATAAAAACCAAAATGAGTTTAAAGGCTTTGCAAGATTTACAAAGAATGGCATGATTAAAGGCAGGAGCAAAAGTTTGTTCGAGCATTTTTAAAGAGAATGATACACCAAGCCAAAACACTTCCAGATGCATCACGCCATATTACATATTTGTATCATATTAATCTCATATGAAGTAAGATTTACTTTTATAACTATAAGTGAATAATAAGAATAAATAGGCATTTCACTTTAGCTTTTGTACACTGTTAAGATGTGTTTTGTACATGGGATAAAAACCATGAAAATGTGAGCCAGAAGGCAGTGTGTACATTTACTTTATTAACTCTAAAAATTAAAATTTTTTTTAGTAGGTAGAAATAAGACATATCAAGATTTCAAAAATTAAAGACTTTTCAGCAAGTAACACTTTGTCAATAGAGAGGTTGGTAAAATGGCAGAATAACAGAGTAGAACTGAGGAAGATTTAGTTGAACTCACTGTTGTGAAGGGCTACTGATTTAAGTATTGTGAGTTGATTATGAAAAAATTAAGATAATTTTTGACTGTTCAAAAAAAAAAAAACAGCAACACCCCACAGATTTGCATTATTAAAATGTTTAACCGGACACTGCTTTGAGTAAAGAGCTACAGGTGCAAAATAAATTTGTTCAATTCCTGAGACTGTCAAATTCAGTTTCACACTTTAAGTTACAAGACACTCTATTCTTTCCTATATCAGAGTAATAATAAATTGGCATACTGAATTTTATATTATCCTGATGTCACATTGGTTCTACAAGGTTTTAAATTAAGCCTTTAGAAGAAAAGGCATTAAAAGAAATCCATCACTATAGCAGCTTTCAATATACTTCCTGTCCTTCTCACATAAACATATCTGTTAACGTC
>VXAA01006474.1:560672-573172 GCA_013399115.1 Anseranas semipalmata
AAGTGCTGATATTTTTCCCCAGTGCCATTCTAAAGAAGATGACTCCAAAGGGTTACTGTGGCAGAACTAATCTGCTTACACCTGCTCTTCCTCACCTGACAGAGCCTGGGCCTTCTAATGCCTTCTCCTCTGATCATTAAACTGAACCGAATATGCCTTCAGCTCCACGTGAAGGAGAGTAATTAGTATACTTGTCAAGCCAGGTACAACGCTGCTTACCCGGCTTTTTTTTCCCTCCAGTAGCTAATGAACTGCTCCCATCTCATTATTCAAAAATAAAAAGGCACTTAGTATACTATGAACTGATTTGCCATTCTTTTTCCAAGAAGTAACAAGATTCAGCTCTGATCAACCCTACCATTACGTGACAAACTGATGAATGTCGCTTAGATTGGGTAAAAGTTAGACCACTTTGCCATTAAAAAAAAAAAAAAAAGACAAAATATCAGATAAGAATTTTCTATAGCATTTAATACTTTACTATTTTGAGGGCTGCTTTTCATATCAAATGATTTGACAGTTCACAACATCATAAAACTAACCATAACTGGATAATGTGATTTTCTTAGTCACCATGTCACCTCTGGTGTTAATGCATGGTATATTTAAAATTTTCTGACACATATTCTGTCCTTGCATAAGGCTACAGAGCAAAACTCAGTGCACGAACAACGGCAAAATCCTCATCACTGCAACTAAGGATGACACAGTATTCAATCAAAATTCAGGGATGTCGAAAATACTAAAAATACCTAAGAACATCCTGAAATGCTGGAAATTGAGGTGGAGGAAAAGAGATGATATTAATTTTTTGACAGCAATTTGATATTTTAAAATATCTTATTTGGGTCAAATGAAGCTCATGTTTAATAACTGTCAACTTCACATTCAACTTACTAGCTGTTTATTTTTCCACCTGTACAAACTCATACTGCTTCTTTTCTTATTGTTGGTGATATAAGTATCCTAATTAAGTGCATCACGTTTCACAGCAAGTAATATATTTTTTGTAAATTCTGAGGACTTAGAGTGTCTGAGTTAGGTGAGTAAGGTATAAACTCAAATAACTCATAGTTAGAGGAAAACTGATTAAATGGAGTGAAACTATTGTTATCCATAGGCAAAAATATATATAATATTCCTATCTTTTGTAAAAGTTCTTGGGTCTTTTAAACCGAGATAAAAAAAACCTTTATCTTCCGAGGTTCCAAAAGCTGCTACCATAAATAAGATGTGCAAACAATTCTGAACTTATATTTTCTTCAAATTCCATATTTCTTTGAACTTATTCATTACACATAAGCTGCTACCTTCAAGTGGTTGCACAGGCATATTCTACCAGGTTAAAAGAGTTATACCTCCCAGCCAGTACTGGGCCTGGAATGAGACAACAGATGATTAATTCCCCAGGAACCAGTTTCCTTTTATTGTTCCTTTCTATCACACACCAAAATGCTACCAGCAGACCAGATACCTGCTAAATAACAACACATCAGTCAGTGCTGTCATACCACTCACTAGATGAGCAAGTGGAGAGCTCAGTTTGCAGCAAAGCCACATTTTAAGAAATTCATAAATTGATAAAGACACTTAAAACATCCTACCACAGTTTATAACTAACATGTTACTCAAACATAAACAAAAGGCACTAAAAATGCAAACCCAATAGCAATTCTGTTGCATTTGCACGTAGCAATTGGCATACATCATTACACATCCTTGACATGATTTTCACTAAGGTATAATGATTTTCTGTTAATAGGAATATATGTCTCTTTAGGAAAGGATTTAATCTTTTGCTTATGCTATCCACCTACTTTGGGAAGTTACACATTAGTAAATAGTAGCAAAAACTTGGAAAGTGGTAAATATTAGCGCTAATTATGTGCTTAGATAAGTTAGCAGTGATTAGGGAATTATACAATAAAGTCTTGCTACTCTATATTCAGTACATTATGTTTTTAATGATCACTCTAGCAAGCACTTAAATGACTGTGATACACCAAGGAATGACCAATACCACTGCATAAGGGAAATCTGAACATCACTAATCTCTTGCAATTTTGGGGCACATCATAATAAAGCAAATTAAAGAAAAAAAAAAGATTGTTTTAAAAATATTTGAAGTCTGTTAGTAGTAGCTAAAGAAACCTAGTCACAAAAAAAAAAAAAAAAGATCCCAAAGCACTGTTAAGGATTAGACTCTGAGAACAAGCAGAAATACATGTCCATTTTCTCACAGCAGAAGTTAACAGTGGTGTGAAAAAAGTTGACACATAATAATCATGTTGTTTAAAATGTTCTGTAAGGACCTAACAAAAGCAAATGATGAGGTTATAAGGGATTCAAATATGACAAACTCAGGTTATGATCCTGCAGATGAATCTGAGTAAACTGGCACCTACTGAAAAGCTGTAGCTCTGCACAGCTGCAAGTTTCAGGTCAAGTACACGACTGCCTTGCACTTCAGTGGTGGGCCCTCATTTAGTTTAGCAAAGAAAGACAAACATAAAGCATGAGATTAAAGCTAACTGAATGCATATTTCAATAGCACATTGAGAATAAGAATTTTCTAAGTGAAATGTGTGCTTCTTCCTTGTGCTTGTTGAGTTGTTTTACCCATCTGAAAAGAAACAAAAAATAACTGCAAATAGAGCAATCGTTGATATTGCATGAAGTATATAGTTCTATAGTGTAGGAGTAGCTAGGGAAAGCCCTGAGAAAAAGTAGAATCAGCCCTGAAGGAGGGGAAAAGAAGGAAATTCTTCAGAAAAGCAGATGAAAATCTGATTTTGAAAAGCAAGAATGGATTTGGGACAGGCAAGAAAGTCAACAGCCTAGAAGAAAATTTTAGGAATAATTGTATTACTTAGGATTCAAAATATTTATTTGAAATTATTTTAAGAAGCTATTTCCATTACTTGAACTTTCAGTTTTTCCTAGCTTTCCTAAAGAAAACAACAAGAAATAGACTCAGTTGCACCTCCTAAAGAATTAAAAAAAATAAAAGATACTTTACACTGTAATTCCCAGTCCAAAGGTAATCTGAATTATGGGATTCCACTGTTGAAAAAGTGCAGAATTTGGGGCAGCATTTGGAGGTTACACCTTCAGAGACATTAGAGTGGAGTCAAAGATACAAAACACTCCCAAATCATAACATCCAGTAATGCACAGTGAAAGAAACAGGTCAGTTATTGGTATGTTCTACTAGTCTCTAAATTAGCTGAAACAAGCTTGAGCATTCCCTAACGACTGACTGTAATTAGGATAAACGAGAAGAAATGGACTTGGAAATATCACCAAACTGCTTATAACTGATAGCTCTTACTGATACAGACTCACCTGGAACAATTAGATTCAGTTCTGTCATCCTATCTCAAAAATGTCCACTGGAAGCACCACGGGTTCAAAGATAGAAAAGAATCACTGGTGGACTGAAAAAACTTTTATTTTAAACATTTATTGTAGAAGACACACACATACACACACACACAGAAGAACACCACAAAAGTAAGAAGATGCCTGCTTACCATTTCTGCTGAGTCAGAACACCAATTCAAGTAACCGTGAAAAAAGCACTTAAACCTTTTTTCTATGCAAAGATACATGTTTATGAAATTTGTAGCTGCAAAACATCAGGACCAAAGACATCACAGGATCTTAAAAATGCTGGATACTTAGAACAATGAGTATTCAAATTAAAAAGAAAAGCAAACTGAAAGAGTAGCACTTCTCAAAAAGAATCATCATTTTGGAAGCGATACAGAACAAAAGCCAGTATTTGCTTTAAGAACTTGTTTGGGAGACAGACAAGTGGGTAATGGTTATCTGTTAGTGCCTACTGCTGTACCCCCACCTCCTACCAAATAAAAATACAGCTTGCCAACACAGCCAGTACTACCTACTGTCAAGCCCAGGATCCCAGACTATGAAGCAACGTGTAGTTGTTTTTGTTCCTTTCTGAAGCTTGACATGTCTTACAGTATCTTTATTGCAGTATGATGGACAGAAGCAACACTTCATCTAGATTGTTGGGGCAGAGTTGGGAGAAATATATTCTCGGTGAAGTTTTGAAAAACTTATAGTGACTAGGGCTGCATTCATTGCTGTAAAAACCGTTATCCAATTAAACAATTTTATGATTAAGAAAAGATCACTAATTGATCTGCTATGACAATTATCACATTAATACATAATGTGATGCTGCCAAAAAACATTAATTAGACAAGCAATGCTGTAATTGCATGATGGTAAGAACTACCATTTTACCAAAGATCTATTCTGGCACCTACTTGAAGACCAGGTGCCAAATTAAAAACATATCTCATACATTAAAAAAAAAAAAAAAAAAGGTTTCAAGGAATTTGAGATAAAAAGGCTAGATACACACATTACATAGGGAAGAGTGGTTTGAAAAGAACAAATTCATCAACATTCTGCAATACTCTCCTGATCTATCTTAATGAGAAGACTGCAACAGAAGAAAGACATTTTAGCCAAGCAGTGTAAAGTTGTACTTGTCTAGCAACACAACAACAGAACATTTACTCTAAGAGTGAAATTCTTATGTACAGAGAAATGACAAAAGGAAGAAATGGAGACTCTTCTGAATAGCCTGAGACTGTGCAATGAACGCAGGGCCCCCCACTGCCATTTGCTCCCCATGAAAGGCGTATTTCTTTCACTTTGTCCTCTCACAAATACAGAACATTTATATACATATATTGAAACAAAACAAAGCAAACCCCAGAAAAACTTTCACTGCATATGCTTCTCCTTGGGAGAAAAGGAGAGGACAACATGTGACAGATATGCGGTCATACAGCTTAACACACTACTGGAAGGCATTCAGATATAGTAGGATAAATGAAGGATAATCTCCTATACAGAATAGAGAAGTAGTAAATCACAGGGAAAAAAGGACTAGTTTTCTTTCTTTTTTTTTTCTACCACCCCAAATAAGGTTGTTGAGGTTGTTAAGCCACAAAGAATTTTTTGGGAGAGGTATCACCACAAATTTAGTGTATGTGAATAATACATCAAAGTGAACTAACACTTCCTTAAAAAGAGTAAGCAATCAGTAAAAAGCCATGCACATCATGTGGACTGGAAATGTATCCCTATTTCACTGGGGAAAACTAGTGAGGAATACTTTTAATTTTTAATTAAGAAGAAGTAATATAGCCCATTTATTAAATATGTTTTGAATGGCTCCATCGTGAATTAAGGTCAAAACACATTTTCTAAATTCTCAAGCTATGACGTAGGATTAGCTTTATTGATCTTCTGCATGATTTGTAGGAGCCCCCAATCATTATTTTGACAGTTTTATCATACAGTAATAGACTTCCTTTTAGATAATTACAGTTACTACATTCAATTTCAGTCTTATGTAGGACTTCTACTTACATAATCACACCTAGATGATGTTTCTTTCTTTAGTCATACATATCCAATAAACTTTGGATAATAGCATTAATTATTTCAACACCATAATTTTAGGAATTACCAAAACAAGTTCAAGAGTTAACTATACAAAATAACTCGGGTCTTTGAAATCTTCTATTGCAAAATTCATTTTGTAAGTAATAAGCATCTACTTTAGGAAAACAAAAAGCAGAATAGGTAACATTAACAGACAACAAGTAACTCAAAATTTTCAGTTGTAAGCACCTCTTGTTTCAATCTATACCTGTTGTTTCTCAACTACTGCCATGCACAGCTGTCAACAGTGTGGATCTGTCTTCTTGATAACTTCTCCACAGGCACCAGCCAGGCTGCTGTTCAGCCTCCTGAAACCATCTCTCCTCCCAGCTGAAAAGCCCCCATCCCCATAGCCTTTCCTCACAGGGAAAGTGCTCCAGCCCCTTCACCATCCTGGTGGCCCTCCAGTGAACTCCCTTCAGCTGATCAATGCCTTTCTTGTACAGCTGTGGTTTAATCCAGGAGAAGTCCAGAGTTCTGCTACTGAGCATACTCACAACTTTTCTCTGACAGTCTCAACAACGCCAAACAGCACAGTGCTGATCGCACTAAAACCATGAAGCAACATGACTGAGTACTGCCTGTATTTCCCTTCCTGGCTGATGTTTCTAAATACACTTCTGCATGGTCTGGCCTATCTAATGTTTAGTTATTCATTTAAAAATCAGAACAGATTTCATCTGGCAGCATTGTACTTTGTTGACTGCTTATATTCTAGTGATTTTCAAATACTGGGTTCCCGTCTCCTTAGTCAAAGTGATTAAACTCAGGTAGTTTATTGCCTGAAGGCTCTATCATCTTTTAGAGAAAGGAGAATAAAATAAAGGGGGCGGGGGGTATTTTAACTACATTGGAAAAGAAAACAATTGCAGCCTTCAGTAGATTGTTTTTCAGTGCTTTTTCAACTGGTTTTCATTGTTTTCTTCAGTGTTTTACATTGTCTGTTTAAGACAGTTCTGAGGATGTCAAGTGTTTGGATCTCCCTTTCAGATGACTCTTCCTGCATTTTGTTCCATAATCAGCTTTTTAATTGAGATATCTCAGTAGCACCCTTCAGGCACTGCATTCAGCATCCTTTTTAGCTTTTATCCTTTTTGCCCAAGCAGAGCTGTTCTGAAGTACAGCAAAGTTAAGTCACACAATGCTTTTTTAGCTTTCCCAATAATCTGGGCATGGATGCTATAGTTATTCAGGACAAAACTGTCGGAAAGATGTTCCAGGCATTTAATGCTTGTGCTTTAGCATTGTGCTACATACATGTGAGGCAGAAGATTTGAAGAGAAGTTTAAATTGGGTTATTTGCAGTGAAAGCCATTTTTAGAGAAGACAGCAGGGCCCATTCCTACTGTTGTTAAGTTATGCTGAAGTAGCAATATTTGCCCAGATGCTAGTGCATCTGCTCTTGAAGGAATGCATCTCATGTCTGCCTCACGTGAGTTTGAGGATATTCATTTCTATAAACAGAAACGACTTACTGTAATGGATGGCCACGATCTAAAATCTGAGATGGCACTGGTCAGGTAGCCCTTCCACAGTGTTTAACACAAAGCATGTTCTCTGTCTATTCAGGATGTAGGCTTTCTCTAATATATTCTAGAAAGAGAAGTTAGATAATAGTCCAAAGAAAAGTAACTTTTTGGATTTGAAGGCAAATAGCTTTTCTCAGCAATACTGTCTCAAGAAAAATTCTCTCTAGCACCGATTTATCAGTGCACTACTGAGGCTGCATTCATCAGACATTTATACAGAAATGGGAAGACTGAGACTTGCTCAGCGTTACAGAAGAGCTACTGAATTTCCTCAGGAAAAGTGGACAACAGACTTATAGAAGTTAAAAAGAAAAATTGTCCTTCATTCTGTGTTCATCCATTTTTCCCCTTCTAGTTTAAAGAGGAAGCAGGGAAAGAGCACATGTGGATTCAGAAGTGTCTAGCTCTCATAAATCCATGCCTGTCAAGTGTAAGATTGAATCCTTGTCTTTGTTTTGACACAAGCTCTCTGTAGGACTGTGGCCAAGTAAATTAACCTGTTTATGGTTCAACTGTTTCATTTGTAGACTGGGAATAGTATTTGGACCAAAACTCAAGCAAGCCTAGCGAATAAGCCAGCATTTCAAGATCATGAAGAAGGTGGTGTGTGGTGGTTAGAAACCCGATCATGTCAGCGCCATTCACTTCACTTCAGTAGTGTGTGCTGTCCAGAATAAGTGGAAATAAAAGCATTACCTCAAATATTTTCCCACATATAACAAGAAAAGACCAGAGCTTCACTAAAAATATCAGTATTCATGTTGAAAGTATATAGTAAAACTAGTCAAATGAAAACTATTCTTTTGTATTGTAGCTTCAGCCTCTTTCTTCTGCTCCGCTGTGCTTTTCTCATTCAAGAGTTAATGGGATGAGAAAATAAACTGTTTGCATGTATCCAGCACTGGGATTCCAGAACCACTCCTCATTTGCTTCAGAGGAAGTTTTAATTCAGTTGCCAATTTTCATTTGCAAGAGAAGTTTGCTCTGAATATCTGCATACGAGACCTGTTCTATAACTGCATCCCTACATCACCAGACTATTATATAGCAAATGAAAAAAGCAGCCTGTTAACACTGAAGGAAAAATAATTCCCCATTCCTAAAATGAGAACAAGTGAAATACTGATAGCAGATCAAAAAATATGACCATATTCTTATTTCTGGGGTAGAATCTGTTCTGGACATGCAAAAAGGAGAGTTTCATTTGTTTCTGTTTTGAGGATGCTACATTTATTTTCACTAGTGCAACTAATATGCTTTTAAGACTGTCTCTATCCTACTGGCTTTCCATTCTCACCAAGGCTTCTAAAGGAAGGAATAATGAGATATCTAAAAAATTGATTGTTTCTTTCCTCCCAAACAGGGAACCTCTACTTCTGGGAGCATAGCTTAAACATCTGATTAATTTCCTGCCCTTGTCTTTGTAAAAAATATTCTGCCTTATCAGTATGAATCCAAAGATAGGAAGATGGAGAAAGGGAATAATTAAAAGTAACTTCAAATACTTGTTTAGAAATACTATCATTATTCAGTATTAAAAATAACACTTTCTCAAGAATGTGTTTAATAATGTGCTTGTAAATGCAAAGAAACTGTAATTTATGAAATTGTCTTTTTCCAACAGTGAGATCAACTGCCAGTCAATAGAATGCAAACTTAATGGACCACAGCCAGAAGTTACCCAGCAAAATACTCTTGACTTAAGAAAAGAAGCTCATTTCCTTACAGTAATTGGCTAGAACGAAACTTCATCAACATGAAAAAATACACAAAAAAGTACAGCAGCACCTTGTCAATACCTACTGCGCACGTGTAAATTTTACTAGAGAAGGCCTCCTTTAAGTTTTCTTATATTCAGTAGACAAAAAATGAAGGTATTGTTGTATCCAAGATTTTTACAAACAGTAATTTATTGTATTTAGCATTTTCACAACCTAAAAGACTAGTGATTGGCTCTGTTTTGTGTCCAGATTTGATAGGCACATACTAAATTCTCTCACAGGTGCTGTATTTTAACGTAACTCCATGCTACCAGCCTAAAACCAAATCCTTACCTCTATGCATTCTGTATTCTGACAATTAGTCCATGGTAATACACTTTTAAAAGATTAAGCATATTCCTACAGTATGTGTATCAGGTACTAAAACACTTTGTAGTAAGGTAAAATATGAAATAAGAGTTATTCAAATATATATTTTAATTCCTGGAGATTTAAGTAATTTGATATTCTTGTCTAAGAGCTTCTGCAGAGCTGAAAATAACTTCTAAAAGCTAAGTATGAAGCATTTTCTAACAGAGGTAATACAACTTTGAAATGTATTTTATCTATGTTAAGGATTGTTGACATATAAGGAGCTTACATTTAGGTAGTATTCAGAGCAAACAGATAATTTATGTTAGGTATGCTGTAATAAAAATACTAGAAAAATTTGAAGTCAGAGTTTTAAATTATTTTTTATTATACATACTGTGTAAAATTTAATAATTATAGTTGCACTGTGCAATTTGTAATGCTGCAGAGTGCTTGTTTTACAAGTTTTCCAGTTCTTGCCTTCCATCTCTCTGCCTTCACTTGGCAAGTAGACTGTGGATGCATTGCAACCGAAGCAATGGATACTAGCGCTGCTCTGCTCAACTTTACAGAATGGTTGTGATTGGAAGAGACCTCTGGAGGACACCTGGTCCAAACCCCCTGCTCAAGCATGGACACATGCTTGAATAGGTTGCCCAGGACCATGTCCAGATGGTTTCTGAAGATCTCCAAGGAGGGAGACTCCACAACCTCTCTGGGCAACCTGCTCCAGTGCTCCATCACCCACACAGTAAAGAAGTGCTTCCTGATGTTTAGATGGAGCCTCCTGTGTTCTAGTTTGTACCCACTGCCTCTTGTCCTGGCACTGGTCACCTCTGAAAAGAGCCTGGCTCCATCTTCTTGGCATCCTCCCTTCATCAATATGAGATTTCCCCCTGAACCTCCCTTTCTCCAGGCTGAACAGTCCCAGCTCTCTCAGCCTCTCCTCACAGGGGAGAGAGGTGTTCCAGTCCCTTCATCATCTTGGTAGCCCTTGTTGGACTCTTTTTATGTCTAGGTGTCTCTTTTACTGGGGGGCCCAGAACTTGAGCACAAACTGCATCTCATTGCTTTTTTTTTTTTTAAACATTTCACCAAAAGCTGAGTGTAGAGAGCCTGATGATAGTGGCTTCTCTTTCAAAGTCGTGTTGTTTATTATTCAATAGCTAAGGCAAAGCAGAGTAAGGTGGGAGGATATTCTGACTTCATTTACATGTTACTGTTGTGCTAATAATCAACAGCTAGTGGTCATACAGATAAAGCTTGAGATTGTATTTTATTGTAGTATACAAGTGTAAATAAACAGAGGGCAGAAAAGGTAAGGTTAAAAAACGTATACATTTTGCACTCGTTCCTCTTTATGTTCCACATTGCAATTATGAATTTCTATCCCTGTTTAACATCTTTATCAATGACCTGGAGAACACAGAAGAGTGTACTTTCTTCAAGTTTGCAAATGACACCAAACTGGGGGGCAAGTGCTGCCATTCAGTGGGGCCTAGACAGGCCACAGGAATGGGCCAGCAGGAATCTCATGAAATTTAACAAAGGCAGAGTCCTGCACCTGGGAAGGAGGAAACCCCTGAAAATAATGCAGTCTGGGACTGACTGGCTGGGGAGCATCTCTGCACAAAAGGGCCTGGGGGCCCTGGCTAGGTAGCAAGCTGAATGTGAGCCAGCACTGTATTCTGGCAGTGGAGATGGCCAACAGCAACCTGGGCTTTATTAACAGTAACAGAGCCAGTAGATTGAGGGAACTGATTATCCCCTTTTATTTAACACTTATTAGAACCCATCTAGAATACTGCTTTGCACCCTGCAATTTACATTACCACCTGGAATTTAATGTCTTAAAAAGATTCTAAGTCTATAAGTACAGAAATTACCTATTTTAAAGAACATCAATTTTACTTTTCTTTTTAGGATTACAGAGATAACTGCAATCTATGATCTAGGTTTATAGGGTTTCATTATGCTCGTATAAGGCACCCTCATCCTCTGGCTCCACAGTTTTGTTTGGAGTTAATCTTCCATACACTGATAGAATAATCTGAGAGATTTAATAAGGTAATAGGCAGAAGAATTATTACAGCACTTGGTTGAATAATAGGTTTTGAACTTGGGTAAGTCAAAGCATAGATAGAGAGAGCACATTCTTCAAATTCTTCAGCATCCCAACTTGAAGCCTGTCACAGACTGAAAACTAGCATATAGGGCCTCCCTGCTGAGACTGAAATAGTAAAAAGCAACAACAACAACAACAAAAACACAACAAAAGAAACCACCACCCAAAGCCCCTAAAAGGATACATTTTGTTCACATCCAGAAAACATGTACCTTTCTTTGAGAATGTGCTTCATCACCACAGCAGAATGGTGACTACTGTAATCTGTCTTCAATGTACTTAAAAGAACAGTAAGTATGAGAAGTCAATCCAAGCACTATTACTACTTGATGCCAGAAAACTGTAGAGAATTCAACAATATTTTTTATTGCAACAGCATTATACTGCATAAATAGGGAGTTCTGTGAGATAACACAGTAATCTCCACTCTAAGGCCAAAGTTACTGGAAAAGAAAAAAGTATTCAATCAAGAAGCCTGTTTTCTGGAATGGAAGAAAACTAGGTGTACAATTTTCCACTATACTTAAAGTATTTTGGGCAGAATTTACGTCCACGCTCCATATTTATTTCAAAAAGAACACTAAAGGTATTATTATACTGTTTGTTACTCTAACAGTTCTATAACAGCAAGCTCCTTTCCTAGGATAATGGGCCAGTTGGTGGACAACTTTCCCATCATTAGGACTGATGTCTTTATATAAAAAGATTTATCTTCTGCTTTCAACAGATTTTGTTGCCTAACTTGCAAAGAGGAATGTAAACATTCCTGCTCAGTGATAATTCTGCTCCCATACTCCTTTGCCCACAGATCTATTTTTCCAGTTTCTGATTCTTCAGAAACAGACAAAAAGTCCTCTCCAGAAACTTTTGCTTATGAAGATGCACACACTATAAACAACTTTCACCCGATACAACATGGTGTGCTTAAAACCAGACAAAACATCCTTGCTTTATACTCCAAAGCGACCACTGTAAAATAGGTTAGGTTTCTTTTTTAAAATACTATTTGTGTCACTTGAGATCTTTTAATCTTTTGCACCGTGTAACTCTGTGGTTTAAAGTCTATACACAAGAGAGTTAAAGGTAACACCAAACAAGTAATTTGTGTAATACAGCAGTACTCTATTTTAGTAAAGATGTATTTTAGTAGAATGGAGTATTACTGGAGCAATAAGCTGTGTGCTTCTGTCCTCCCAATCTCTTTCATCCATACATTTTTGCAGAAGTAAAACAATTTAGAACCATGAATTGATTAGTGAAAGTAATAGTACAGCTACAGTACTCTCT
>VXAA01006474.1:578172-609036 GCA_013399115.1 Anseranas semipalmata
GCATACATTTCATTCTAACCATTTGAGGGTTGCATAAGCAGTTCCATGGAGTATCAGCTATTGTACTGTTATTATTATTGTAAATAAATATTTTAGAACTTAAGAGGTACATATTTCATCTTTTTTTTTTTTTCCCCTAGGAGGCTCACCACCACTCTTCAAACTTTGTACATCTTCTTTGAGGTAGTACTTTAGAGAGCAGTTTTTAATGCAAATAACACCTCGCATCCCAAGGCAGATTCACATTCTACTTAATAAACAGCATCAATACATTTGTCAGACTTTAACAGCAACAGTCCCAAACTTTTCATACACCAGCTTTTCTAGGATATGGCTATACTGAGGAATTTATTCTGCTAAATTGTTTTATATTAAACTGTTTTCATTAGCTGTCCTCTGATTTGTATGAACAGAAATAAAAGGAGTCAAGAAAATGAACTGTTTTAACCCTTTCTATTAGAAAAAATCTTAGATGGGTTTTTGTTATTAAAAAACAAGGAATCAACTATAACTGATGCAACTTCATTTAATCAAGGAACTTTCAGTAAATTAGCAGGAACCTTTAGTAAATCTGTGCAGTAAAGACCTATACTGTCTGAAATTTCCAGCAAAACAGAAATTCAGAGTTTCTTACGCATTCTCCTTTAAGTTAGGAGACTAATTACATTAACTGATTTATTAATAAATGAGGCTTTTTGTCTAACTATTATAAGTACTAACAGACTGGGGAACAATTTTCAATGTCTAATGTGCCTGGAAACCATTTTTTTTTTAGGTTAATTACATTTCTCAGTAAAGTCAGTATAGATATGCCCCTTAGGTTTTACACTGTAAGATTAAATAAAAAAGTGAAGATTACTACCTCATTGGCCAGCTCCAGTAATACAGGGGCAGTTGCATTTTTCATCACCCCATTCAAGTACCTAGACAAGACAAAGACAGGTAATTCTATAGTGGTAAGAAAAGGCCAGTTTATACATATCAGTATCCCCTGTGAATCTCTTTCTTTTAGGGAAAAATACCCCCAGTACAGAGTGTGTGATGGGAAATATTTTAAGAAATAAGTATTTTAAACAATCACCAACTCAGCTTCCTATTCATCTGCAAGATACATCAATCTCAATTAAATCATTTGTAAAAAACACAATAAATCAATAAAACAGTCTTTCAAAAAAAAATTTTGGCTTAATGCCCTACAAAGAAATTATACCTGTGTTATTTAAAGATGCACAGCAGACAAGAAATCTCTATTATTCACAGTAAAGATTTTGGGTTCCACATGATCATCAACTATGCAGGTGCAAATCACGGTACATCTTATTCGATTCACTACTGTGCACAAAATCATACACTCAAGTTTTTATCACAGATTTTATCAACTAGGGTAATAGTTTAAATACTAAAGGCTTACGTCAGTGAAATCAGAGTCTAACAATGAAATTAATATTGTAAAAATATTAAAGGAAGAAATATTAAAAGAAGAATTATTTAGGATCTATGAAGGATGACAAAAAGTCCAATACTCAAGATTTGATGGGAGGAAGTCATATTATTGGAAGCCACTTTGTGCTTTGCAGCCATCTGGAAAAGAACAATAGCTACCAACATTTGAACCTGTTCGTTTATCGTATCTTTATTCATATAGCAAATCATTACTGACATCATTAGAAGGCCACAGCCTTTCTAGCTCTGTCATTTTCTATCCATCAGAAGCCTCTGTTCTGCTCATTGTTACAGATGTGATTTTTTTTTTTAATCATTTTACCTTTCTGTGAAATGGGTGTAAAACTTTTACATGCAACTCTTCACAAAGGATGAGAGGGCTTTTTGTTTGGAAGTTATTCTAACGCTTAATGGATAAAGGAAGCGTTAAAAGCTTATTGCTGTAACCTATTTCAATTCTATGTAAAAACACAAAATAAGATGTCTCATGTATATTTAAACACTTAACAATTTATAATGGCGGGGAGTTCATAAACAAAATACCTAACCAGGAAGATTTGCTTGAGACTAATGTTCTAAAACATGCATCTAGCTGATAGAACACCAAAGCTACAGCTGATAATGGAGTAATTTTCTCTCAGATATTTCCAGTGCTACTGGCAATTCCATTATGGACTAACAGGTTTCACATGCTGATGGCAATACTGTTCTGAAAAGTTTGCTGATCCTTCTTGTGACTTGGCTTTGTGTTTGCCCAAATTTAACAAGTCTCAGCAGAACAGCGGGAACTACTCCACTCAACTGCAATTCTACTTGCTCCCAACAGGGACCACTGGAAATGGCTACACTCAAAAATAGTTTCAGACAGAGGAAAGCAACAGAAGCACAACTATCTGTTCGTATGTGGGAGGGAATAGGAAGGAGCATACCATACAGACTGTACAACTGTAAGATAGATGCTACAAAAGAGTAGAGGAGAAGACATGTTTGTCATGTTTATGCTTGTAGCACTTCAAACTGGCTTCTGACTCAAGCACACTGCCCCTGTAGCTTACAAAACATACTACACTGCAAACCTACTAAAACAGGATTGAGATGAGTTTTCTAACTATTAACCAGAACATCTCTGATTTTAAAACATGTGCCTTTTATTCAGTCATGCTAATACATTTGCAATATGAAATACCTAGAAACAGCATAAAGAATGATTTTTCCTACCACCACCATATAGCTTCATACATAATGCATCAGTTATGTACTGCAATCATACTTCAGACAGTACAGAAGAGGACAGGAGACCAAATCCTCCTACCTGATATGAGCCAAACTTAATCATACCTACAACCTTACTGGCACCAATAACACTGCTGCTTTGCAAAAAGCAAAATCTGGTTCTGTGTTTCAGGTTTAATTTAATGGAACTAGTAACACCATCATCATAAAAAGGTTTTTAACACAGCATTACCACTACTAAAAAAAGAAAATCAAGCCCCCAAAAGAGCACAATTCTCACCAGGTTTTCTAAACCAACATCTAGTATAATCAGGCTGTCTTTAGGTTTTAAATACATGACTTTGCAGAAGCACAAAGAGTAGTTAATTGTTTACAGATGGAGGATTTGTTTATTTTTTCTGGTTCATATAGATTAATATTAAGCATAAATATCAGACTTGTATAATCACAAGTATGAACTCACTTGCCATGCAAGCTCTTCAGATATGTCAGTCTACAAAGTAATACTTTAATTGCATTTTTTTTTTTTTACCAGTTATCATTATGCCCCAATTATGTCATTGCAATTTTTTAAGTAAAGCTTATAGAAGTAACAGACAAACTATAAGGTATAGCAAACATTTTATTAGCCTAAGATGCAAATAATTGTAGAATATTGTAAAATGACATAAAGGTCTTCATTCTCCCTTAAAAGCTATTTCTGACACTTCTGTTGATAAAACAGGAGTGATCTAAAAATTAAAGCTGGCAATAGACTAATTTAATATGTAACATTTTGTAATGTAATACAACTGTTGTTTTTAAACATACAAGCAACTGCAACAGAAGAAGCTCCCTTACTGCAAGGAATTTTATCATCAATATCGGTCTTGACACTGAAATCCTGTAATTACAAACTATAGGCAAGATATAATGAAAGCTACCACATACACTGTAAAGAACAATATTTGTTTATCTGGACCTAAAGCCAAGGAAGTACAACTCTTATCAGGCTGACCAAAACCTGAAAATTTCTGCATTTGCACTAAAAAACATTTTTAGGTGAACCGTTCTGTAACACTCATCCCAACTTGTTTTTAACTTATTTTTATAGAAAATTATCTTCATAAACTAAGAAGCTAATTTACTTATAATTGCCATAGCAACCAGTAGCTATGATGATACTCTTAACTGAGGTGGGGAGGTCATACCTTTGGTAGTAATTTTCAACAGCTTCAGCAGTGTGGTGCTTGGCATGTGTCCTTTTGATTTGTTTCTAGAAAAACAAAAGAAAAACACATAGTCTTACAAATGTGTCATAGATCAAAACACAAAAATCATGACTGTCCAAACACATGCTTCTTGGCTACACTTTGATATATAAACTGAACTACGTTTTTAGATTCTATACAGAAATGACGTTCAATCTACCTACTGAAGTGAATGACTTCAGACTGTACTGCAATGTACCATATATGTAAAAGCCAATAAGGTCACAATAATTGAATCTAAATAAGTTTACTGAAGGCTGCAGAGGGCAAAGAAAAACTTGTTCTCTCTTTCAACCTTTGTATTAATTTTCCCTCAATTCAATTCCATCTAAGTCTGGTGCACTCTAGTTTTACAATTCAATTGGCATTTTTAACCAGGAAGAACATTGCTTAAAAACAACTTATTTGAAAAACTACAAAAAGTAATTCCATAGAGACTTGCCACTTGACTGACACCTGTCATCTCATGATAAATGACTCCATTTTCTGCCTCTCTTGCCTTCTGCCACTCCGGCAATGGTCATTTATCATCATCTCTGTCAGCAATGGAAAGCAGCACTGACAGTGCAAGTCAGCAAACATTTAGCACATGGAACCACGCAACACAGGGAAATTATTATTGTCAGAATAATAATGGTTTAGCATAATTTATTACAGGTCCACCAAATAAGCAAAGGCTAGATGTTATTAGACAGATGGATGGGTAGGCTTGGCAGCCATCCACTGAGACTCAGGCGGTGCTTGATGTGGAAAAGGGAACATCCTCCAAACCAATCAGAAAGCTGGCAGTTCAATTACAAAGAAATAAAGGGACATTCATCATTCAATTAGGCACCTGTCAACCCTCACAAAGGAGAAAACTTCTAACCTGGTACTCCTGGGAGAAGATGCTCAGCAGAGTGGACTGCGATTGACTGGAACAAATAAAAGAAGGACAAAGTTAATTACTGGAGTGCACTGCAAAGAAACAAAAGAGAAGGGAGCTTCAAAGGTAGGCCTGCTGCCCTGTAATCTAACAGAACATGAAAACAAGTGTGGAAAAGTTGTTCCAGATGAACACCTCAGACAAAGGCTTCCTGCTGCTAGGTCAAGGAGAGAGCGTATGAGGGAGGGGAGGAAAATATAGCAAGAGTTTCAAAGCAAACTAGCATATTGTTTGGGTGATTCTTTTTCAGCTTCAGAACCCACAAAGTCCTATCAGTAGCAGGTACTGGAGTTAAAAGGGAAAAGACAAAAGGAAAACAAAGCAAAATTTCCATTAATAATTGATGGACTTAAATTCCATCAGCAGTTGGGAACATACCGCTTGTTCATTGGCAACATATTGAAATTCATTTTGTTAGCAGCAAGGGAACCTCTTCAGTAGCTGTCTCATATTCAGGTTAAAAACTTCTCTCTCTGTCAGAAGTAGCATATGGGACCACTGGAACATTCCCACTGAAACTGATGTGCTTTGAAAATAGAAACTTTCACAGCAGGAAGCCGAGATTCCCTGGAGTCGGTCATTTCCAAAAGCTGCCATAAGCTTCATTCATCTAAGGCTCCACTCAATGTCAAACACCTGGCAATGAAGCAACCTGGAAAGCATTCTTCCCAAGTGGGAATTTTTCTCTCTGAATTGTTAACATTTAGAAATGGGACAAGATTTTTTTTTCTCTCTGAAAGGCAATCAATACCACACCGCTACTGTTTTCAATTGTCCTCTGTGGATATATCTACATCATCACATCCTGAATACAATTAATTACTTCTGATATATTTTCCTACTACATGCAACTTGAACAAATTATAGTCTCAATAAATCGAGTTTTATGGTACAGCAAAGCACTATGAATAATTAACATTTTCCCTGTCATGAGCTTACCTACTAAGGCATAACATAGGTAGTTCAAACATGCAGCAGTGTCTGAAGTCTTGCTCTTCTGCCAGATTTCCTGTACGTGAGTTTAACACCTGTATTACATCGTATTTACATTTAATGCAAATATTCTCTCCATACTTAAATGGCCTTTCTCCTTGCAATTTTCACACCTCAGAAATACTAATTTAAGATAAGCAAGTCTGACTCCCTTTTTGAAAAGGGAAAACTGAGGCACAGAATGACTAAATGGTTTGTTCAAGCTGAAACAGAAGGTATGTCTATGCAGCACAATATAAAGTTACCTCTAAATCAAGCAGCTGAAGCATTAGGAGCAAAGTAACTAGATTAATACAGTGCTATACAATGAGCTTATCAATGTGGGTTATCCATATCTGTGTTTCCAGCCTCTTTGCCATAACCCTGTAGTATGGGCTTGTCTGCTCAGCAGCACATCTGTGTGACAGCAGTAAGCTGAGCCTTGATCTCTGGTATTTTACACATGAGAATGTTCACCCTGAGTACTCACTGACTGAATGTTAAAACTGTAGAAAAATGATAGCAATATAAACCATCTAATATACAGATTTATGAAATTAACGGATTACAGAAAAACATATGACAATATAGTCAAGATTTTAAATTTTCTTAAATATACATCATTTGTCAGAGGCCAAGAGATATGTACCACAATGCCTCCCCAAAAGGTGCATCATTCAATTATGACAACCTTCAATATGCAGATGTGATCATTAAAAGGTGAACAAAGGAAAGAAATTAAGATTATATATGTACACAGGCTATATACATATGCAAAGCTATATTTTTTCAAGTTGATTTGAAAAAACAAAACAAAACAAAAACAAAAAACAAACAAACCAAAATCCCTGCAGGCTATAAATAAGTTGGATACATATGGCCCCCTAATGGCTCTCCACGTAACTATTATTATCTGGCAGATTTACATGGTCATAATGGTAGAACTGAATGTAGAGCGAAGATTCAGAAACAAAACAACAACAAACAAGTGAACAAAAAACAAACAAACAAAAAAACAGGACAGCATTTAACTGGATTTCTGGTTTGAGTTCTCTCCCATTGATACACCAATTTTTGTATTTTTAGACTATTGCCAGTACAATTACTGTACTTATTGTACAATTATCCTAATATACTCATTGACATATCAAAAGGAGCTAAGACTTCACACACCTGACTCCCGTCCATTCTATTTGTTCCCTTGGTGTCCTTGATTTCATCTTCCTACTCCAGTTTAGTTGAAGCTCCTCTCCTATGCTTCCAACTGTTCAGATCATTTAGGACTTACCACAAATACTAAAAAAAACTTCAGTCCAAGAACTGAACAAGTTGGATATATACTGGATTGCAGTACAAAAATATTCCAACAGTGACAGAGAATTACTTCAACAGTATCATTCAGAGAATTTCAAGCCTTATTACCAAACCTTTCTCCTTCCCAAAGACAAGTGGATTTGTATCTTCACATGGCCGCTTCCGTGTTTCTTCTAGTTAACACAGTTTCCCTGTTAAACACCAAAACCACTCGTCTGCCACTCAATGTTTCCTTGCCACAATTCCATTGCCACTGGCAAAATGAAACAGCTGGCAAAATGAAAACTGCTTGGCAAAATGAAATAGCTGCTTAAAACGCAGCTGGAGCATCTATTGCAAGATGCCATTGACAGCAAACTGAAACATCACGATTTTGAAAAGTGCTCAAAAAGACAGGACAGTGTACTTGGAGACGGGACAAAAGTCATGAACTTGCATCTGCATTGCAAGACGCAGCATGAAAAGATCACAGTAGCTGATGCCGACAGTTCGGGATACTGCCCTTTAACATATTTCAGGGGGAATTTTATTAATGTATACGAACACCTGAAGGGAGGGTACAAAGAAAACTGTGCCAGGCTCTTAACAGTGTTGCCCAGTGACAGGACAAGAGGCAATGGGGTTCAAATTGAAACACGGGAGGTTTTGTCTGAACATCAGGAAACTGCGAGAATGACTGAGCACTGGCACAGGTTTCCCAGAGGGGTTCTGGAGTCTCCCTCCTTGGAGGTCTTCAAAAGCCACCTCGACATGGGCCTGGGCAACCTGCTCTGGGTGTCCCTGCTTGAGCAGGGGGTTGGACCAGACGGGTTCCAGAGGTCCCTGCCAACCTGCAACCATTCTGTGATTCTGAGCATCATTACTGCTACAGAAGCAGCCAAATGCCTAGGGTTCTATCTTCCTGATCCTTCTACACAGGATTTCGATGCGGCAAAAGTGCAGACAAATTAATATAGCTAAGATATCCAGGTAAACAACCATACCATTTAAAATAGCTTTTATTCAAAATAACATTTCAGTGTTGCATTATTGCCTCTTACAGAATAAACTTTATAGTAAGCCTCATGGCTTGCTGGATGACTAGCAATATATAGACATGTTCATGTCAGGTAAGCTCCTTGGTCCAGAAGTGACTGTAGAGCCAAGCTATGGACTTGCTGATTTTCTGAAACAAACAAACAAAAAATCCCAAAACCATAATTCCCAGTACTACCTAGTTTAAATAACTGATATACTTTCCAGGAAAACAAGCAGACTTTCCTCATAAGTTTTGTAGCAGCCACTTTCATGGAAACATTTTCTTCTGCAATTCCAGATGCTAATGGAGATAATTCCCAGAACCCCATTCAAAGCAACCAGCCCAGCTCTTGAAATACCCTCTTTTTCTTGTACGGCAGTATCTGTAATGAACCAATTTACCTTTCGTTATTCTGTTGATGGTGGTGGTGTACTTCCATCTGAATGCCTGATGTAGTTTGTGCTCTTGTCAATACAGAACCTGATTTATGCAGAAAACAGTGTGAAATCTAAAACCTACCCAGCACTACAAAATGCTCATGTCTGTTTAAAGAAAATAACTCTTTACAAATACTGAAATGTTATTTCTTGGTTCCAAATGCTATAAAGATACAAAAATTTGCTTTTCATATAAAGAAGTATTACAGATATCAAATTCCATCCCTGTTTAGAATGGGATGCCCAAGTCAGACCAGAACATGCTAGAAATAAGTCAAGCTAAAAAGACAATTGCAAGTCTGGTGCTGGAAAACGAATATGCCTTTCAGCCATTTAATATGTAAGAACAAAATTTAGACTATTCTCTTCTAATGAATCCCAGAATCTGGTAGAAGAGGAATGCTATCATCCCTGGAGAGTATTCCAGAATGTTTACAGTGAATTGCAGTGAGTATAAACTAGTAACAAATAATATGCTGATGCTGATCAGCGCTTCATAAGTAGAGCTGATGTAAAAGAAGAAGCCAAGCAGCAGCTACTAAGGAACAAAAGATTTTAATTGGATCAAATCATCTTCATCTTCTCAACAAAGTATGTTTGCTGATATAGACAAGATTTGGTGTGCTATGCAACTTAATATTTGCTACTTACTAGAGCCTTACTGTGAGAAAATCCGAACACGACTTCTGCAATTATTATATTATCAGTCCTTTCAAATAATGAATTGTTTAGGGACAAGATAAAACTTAAACTTTCTACTTCATTTTCTGAGATTTCTGAAAACATAAAATCTTAGGTACAAAAATGAGTTTCTACTTGTTTCATCTCTTCATTTTAAGATGAATTTCCTTTCCCTCAACTCTAACTCCACACTTTTTGACCAAAACAGAACAACTAAAAATGCAGCTTTACATTTCATGTATTTTGCCATGGAACTACCTAAAGTGATCAGCAAAAAAATAAAAATAAAAATAAAAATAATCAAGAGTAAATATGAACTATGGTATTTAACCCAGTAACAACTCACACAAGTGAAGACAAGCAGGGGGAAAGCAAAGTCCATCATGAAACAAAGCAATATAATATATATATTACAGATATGCGATATATATACACATATATATTTACACATAAAATAGCCTTAATTATTTTTTTTTCTAAGAAATGAAATCTACAAAGAACATAGTTTCATTGCTTCCCTTTCACAAAATGGAACATTCCACCTCAGAAATATGATAAACATAATGGTTAAAAGACTGTGTGTGGGGACAGGATCTGCATTTACAAAATTCGGAAGCTGTTATGTGTGAAATCCCAAAGCAGCACTGTCAAAGCTTCTCTTGGAAGTGCATCCAACAGTGCATCTTAGCTATTGCAGGAATTTGGGTATGGTAGAAATTGTTTCTCTCCTTCCACATTCTCCAGCATGAGTTTGGAGTGCTAGTCATAACCCTTCATGAGATGTTCTGAAGCAGACAGCAAGAGTCCGTCATTTCTAGTAACTGGAAATGAACTTTCCCTTTCCATGTGTAGTAAGTTTTAAAGTAGTTTTGCTAATGTGATATTGATTTTTAAAATATAAGTAATAAATACAACTTAGGGCTAGAACTGTGTGACGCTACCATGCTAAGAATCTATCTGAGGAAAGAAATACATAATTTTGACAAATTAAAATGGTTGGGGGTGAAAGGGGAATCCTCACAGCTATCCCAAAATTATAGAATGTGTCTGAAATGCATTTTTCCAGTCATATCATCAAAGACAAGAAACAAAGCTGAACATTTTAATTTTCATCTTCTGTGCTGCAAACTCTTTGCAACAGGGATTCCTAAAGAAAGCTATGTTTGCATACTGCTTATCACGTGCTAACCAGACCACTCTTGATTTCTAAACACTCCGTCAATAATTATTTCAAATAGATCCAGCAGCATCCATTCAAATGTGTAACGTGCACAGATGTGTAAAGCCTCCACGGCTTCCTGGAACTGCAGGACATAGGCTAACAAGCACTGAGGTTATGCCTGTAAATCAACTAAAACCAGTCTGATGGTGAACTTCCTATGTGAGCGAAGGTGACAACTAGTGAATTCTCAGAATTTCATCCAAGTGTCAGGATTGTCAGAATGGGAAAAAGGCTTCTTAACCGTCTGAATGGTTCCACATGAGGATCTAGTAAGGCTCAGGAATAACAAAGGCTTGCCAAAACTTGAGAACTGCTATGCTGATACACATCTAAGCACTAAAGGACATGGAATGAGGGAGTGAAAGTCACTGACCACTGGAATAAAGTTACGGGTTTAGCCTCTCTTTGCAGCTGTTAATATTAAAGTCTTTCCTAAAGGTCTAATATGTTTGTGGCCACTTCACTGAGTGGAAGTTCTCAAAAAGCAAATTATTGTCTCTGTACACATTTATACTTTATCATTCACAAATCTAACATTGATTTATTGAAGTCAGCAAATGACCAATTCAAGCTAAGTCAATGCATGTGTCTATATATGTATGTATATACATGTATGTACATGTGTGTGTGTCAGTATATGTCTACATGTGTCTAAATCAATATATGAGTTTGAACTGGAGTAACTAAGTCACATAAAAGTAAGTAGTTCTTTAGCTGAAACGCTAATTTCTGTAAAGCAGGTATCTTCCAATATTACAACTTTCCAGTTACACCAGTATTTTGTGAACCATAAAACCAATACCGTGTTGTTGGGGAAATATTCCCATTACAAATATATTAATACTATAAAAATTCAATAAATGTATAGATAAAAAGAAGTACCTGTGGTAGGGCTGACATAAAAGTACCACCTGCAGTAGGGCTGACATGGTCATTTCAGTCTTAGTGACATCAAATTTAAAATCAAGACAAGATTAAAGCTCATTTGGAGAACTACAGCACTGATCAATTTTGAAATTCACCAATATCCAGTTCATTAAACTGTGCAACAGTTCGACTCAAAAGATGCAAATATGAATCACTTACTATAAAGTGTCTTTGCATCAAAGTCAGTTTTGTGCCTTTGGTAGGTTTAAAAATAAAAACCAAAACTAAAGAGTCTGCGGAAAAAGACTTCCTGCATTGCAGGTTCACACTATCCCATAACAATAAAAAGGTTAAATGCAGGCATGTGCATACAACTTTGCTGCCGACAGCCAGGATTTTGAGAATAACGGTATGACAAAGCTCCGAGAAGGCTACTTGAGACGAGTCATCACTTCTATGACCTTGACATTGGTTGGTCTCACAACTTCTATACAATTTAGTGATGTGCAAGAACAGATGATGGTGCAATACATAGAAATGGCAGCATTTAAAATTCATAGTAGCATAAGGCCATTACTTTTCCCACTGGGCCACTTGAACTTTAATAATGTCTGACCTAGTTGGCCAATAAGTTCTAGCAGCAGACAGAGGAAAATTGCCAGTATTAGATACTGTTTGAATGATTTTTCATTTAGAAACACTCAGAAGTTCCTTTAAGAACAGGGCAGCAATTCTCCCTATAGACACCTCATTTTTTGGTGTCTGTTGTAATGGCCAATATATTTTAAAACAACTACAGACAATGAACAATTTGTAACAAATGTGAAAAAAATGCAGAAGTAAATACAAATTATCAGCACAGGCAATGATCACAAAGTAATGCTCACTCTCCAAAGAATTTAATTCCACCTTGTTTCATTAATAGCAAACAACAACAACAACAACAAAAACTTTTGGCAGCAGTAATACTAATGTAACTCAAAAAACCCCACAATATTCTAATTGTTACAAAGTATTTTGGATCAAACCCCCAAAATGAAAAAAGAAGTCAGAAGAAAGATGGGATTTTCCAATCACTCCTATATGCTCATGGTGAGAACACAGTACACTTCAGAGTGGATAAACAGCAGTAGATTTTACGGTTAAAGATGGAACTCTGAAAACACGGGAACAGAAGAGTGGTATTTCCAATTGAAAAGAACCTACTTTTTCGTCTCATGTTAGTAAGCAAGTAGACAATAATTTGTCTGAAATATTGTTCTATTTTTTTTTTCCAGAATTAAACATTACAGCATTGTAGTATGTTCGAAACCTACTTAAATGCCAAACCCACACAAAGACCCTTGTAAGTAAATACTCTTTCACTAATGTTTCAAGTAAAGTCTCTTCCACAAAAACATAAAGCCACTTTGTATGGTTTAATTTTCAAACTGAATCTGTTACAATACAGAACTAAAGGATATTCGCAACATAGGCTTAAAAATACAACGTCAATGCTGAAACATGAAATTAAAACTCTTAAGACAAATATTCTGACATAAGGCTTCAATGACTTTCTAATCTTTTCAACTTACACATACCAGAACTTCTCTGGTACCCTTTGATCATCTAGTCAGGGAGTCCATTGACAAAAGAAACTGATAGGAGGAGTCAAATAAAGTTTGTCTCCCACCCTTCAGCTTGATAATCTCAGTACTTGGCCTCCCCATTTCCTTCTCCTGCTACTCTCTAAAATTCTCCTTTTAACTCTACCAATACAATTTATCATAAATAAGTTCAAAAAATTAAACAAAATAACTGCAAAGCCTGAGACTGCGATTGTGATACTACACAAGCAGATTTGCTACGTCCATGTCCTCAGCTTAGCAAAAATATAATATCCAGGAAAGAATGAGTAAACATATTCCCAAAGAGGAGGCATAGAACAAACAGCATGGCAGAGACTGGAAGAGAAAAGCAAAACCTCTACATATTCTTTGGCTGCGTTTAAATGTACATCATCCATACTTAAATTCAATTTACTTCAGTTAAGGTTATAAAAAAACATGTTTTCAAGTTTGAACTCTTTCTCTTTGTACCACAATCTAAATGCTGCTCTGTTAGACAAAAATACACACAAGTTGTGGTTACCTGATGACAGTTGCGCAAAGAAACATGCAACAACAACAGTGAGCTTCAACAAGCAGTTAAAGCAGAGAAGCCACAATTTAAGCCAGGGATTTATCCCTCATCTTTTGCATCTGCCTTCTTCATAGGGCCAAGTCTTATATTGAAATAACATTCACACTTGGTAGGCTATTGCTGGGAAGAAGTATTTGATACATTCTTTTTGTGTTCACCTTCTTTATTTTGCTTAGATAACTATTCTGTTACTTCAACTTTTCCCCCCAAGAAGAATCAGATTGTAGAATACCTCATCTAGAGAACTTTTTCAGACTACAATCTTAAATTTCCTGATTTGTGGAGAAAAGGGAAAATCATTCCACTTTATACTTTTTTCTTCAAACCTATATTGTCCCTAAACCATAAATGTTTAAAGTTAATTTTAGAAAACTATTTTTATTAGTAAACGGCAATTTGAAGCTAATTAGACTGTTCATTTTATGTTAAAAAATTAGCCTGTATGTAAAAAGCATATCTGTGCCAATTTGAAACTAAATAAATCCCCAAACACCCTGAAACAATTTGCTCCTAAAAATATATAATCAAATTTAGAAAACTATAAATTATATTTAAATTTATTATTTACAAGCAATTAATTACGAAGACAGCCAGGTGGCTTTCATTACATAAATTACTGTTAATGACACTTGCCTCATGCTGCTACTGTATTTAGCATTTGCATGCATCACATGTCAAGCACACACACTGTTGCACAGCTATCTCCAGGGTACAAGTGAACACCTTAAATCAAAAAAGCTTCCAGTAACCCAATCAAAAATTGTTAATTCCTTAAACAAATCAGGATCTTTTTGAAGTTTCTCATACAGGATATAATTTAAAGAATTTTAGCTCCATCAGACATGGATCGTACAGAAGTGCAGCTTTAAGTAAATTACAGTTTTGGGAATGATACTAATTTAAGGCAAGAAATAAACCCATTTACAGCTAGTCCACTTGAGATTTTTAGTCTGAAACCCTAAATAGTGTATTAAAGTTTATCATTTAAAAGTTACTGATAATAATAATACAAAAAAAACCACAACAGAATAATTCTTGCCTATCCACCTAGCTGACAGTGCAGTACTTTGTCTTGTATCTACAAGGTGTCGTACCATGCATGCATGTATTTACAAAGTCTACTTTCAGTCTTTCCAAGACTTAAGTCTTCCACTTTATGTAAGGTTGATTGCACTTCTCAGGTATAGCTTACTGGAGGGAATAGCTTACACAGAGGGAATAAACTAATTTAAACACTGGAAACATGGCAGAACGCACTAAGGAAACCCAGCTGTTCCTTTTCACTAGCAGTCTTCCAGAATTCTTGTTTAAAACTGCCTATCTAGAACTGTGACAAATGCATTCATTGGCAGGTGATAAGAGAATATCTGACAAGAGGTGATCACAATTTTATATTATTCTATCCTAAAACTTCTCTAGCCTTCTTTTCCACTCCTAACAATCAAATTTTCCTTTCCCTTCCTCCCTCTTCCTGAGGATTTATTTTTTGGTGTTCTTTATACTGCCCTGAAAATGGGTGCAGCGACGGCATGCTTTGCTTCCTTCAGTGTCGCAGAAAAGGCAACTTCCAGCTAAAGTCTGATTCCATGCACTAGCTAAACGGAGTCCTCCCGATATAAACACTCAGTGGGTTCACCGTATAGCATCACTTTCATTAAGAACCAGCATTTGACTTGGTCTTAGTAGAATGGGCCCAGAGGCCTTGGTAAATAAACTGGTGGAAACCAAGGAAGAAGGAAAACTAGTTCAACATCAAACATTTGCTCTGTGTTAAAATAAACTGAAGAGGACCTCAAACTGCGTCAAGTCATATGGCATGACTCACTGGCACTTCTTAAATTTCTGGGAGTTGTCAAAAACGTAATAAAAATATACATTGCTGTCTTTACATTAAAGCACATAAGGACTAGACTTTGCAAAAAAAAAAAAAATCCACGAGAAGAGTGTAACTAAACTTCACTAGAATTCAGTGAAATCCGACGATTAACATTCTTCAAGCAGCTTTCAAAAAGGGCCCAAACAAAACATCCCAACCCTATCCCTCTCCCATTTTGAAGTCTTAATACATTACAGTAAAGTAGCAAAGGCCACAGTGCCTTTTCCTCCTTCAGATTACTTTTTAATTTCTTCTCCCCATTTAACTCTCCGGTCTTTGTACATTACCTAACTTCTACGAATGGCAAATTAGCAGAACTAGGATACCAGAAGACAATGGCAATTGAGAAGTTGAAGGAAAAAATACTCTGCACTGGACCATTTACATTTCTGTATGTTAGTCAGTAACTAACAGTTTATCTGATATACTCTTATAAAAGCATGCATGTTCTTACAAAAATGTGAGAGTTGTCCCCTCCGCTTTTAACTAAAGGGCACCTGAAAGTTTCCCAATCAAAAATAGGGATGTCGAGACCTATATTAATGAAACCAAAGATTTAGAAGGAAGGAGGTGACTAACCCATAAGCTAATACTATTTTGGGGTGGATACCTTTTGTTTTCAAGCTTCTTCTTTTAAGTAACAGTTTCTTCGACCAACCTTCACTTAGAAGTAATTCCTCCTTCCCCACAACAGTAAAGCTTTAAGGCCAAGAACAGAAAAAATGGAATGAATTTATTTTTTTTTCCACAGCAGATACGCAAATACGATTTTCTCTCAGTATCCTGAAGTATTTTGTTAATGCACCACTTCCCACTAAACCAACCACAAACAAATCTTTAACTTAAAGTTATGGCTGTTCATATGTAATCTGTTACCTGTAACAAACAAACAACAAAAAAAAGGCAGAAGGCCTCTCTAGCCACCTAATCACCATATCAATGACACATGCCACAACAGAGAAGCACTAGTTTATTTGATTGATCATGGTAGATAAACTCCAAATAACAGAGAAATTAACAAATGCTTGACATTTGCTCAACATCCATTATTCTGACACTGCTTTCAGGATTTCAAAGCCTGGGAGTATGCTTAATCAACATTCATATTCCCTAGTGAGCTACAGGCACCATATTGCGCCCCGCCTTAGTACTGATGAAAACTGCATATTGGCCATTTCCAAAATGTTCTGGGACTTCACACAGGGCCCCTTCTCTCCCTTGTTCCTGTTCTGCAGTTTTCTTTTAAACACTTCCAAGACAAAAGCATCTGCCAGTTTTTCTCTCTGGGGATGTATGCAAAATGAACTTAACAGTTTTAAGGCAGGAGAAACCCTCACATCTAAATTCATTCATAGGACAGAAAAGGGCCTAAGAGGCCTCTCCAGGGACAAAACCCTGCTGAAATTTTCCCCGACAACAGTGGGAGCTTTATAAAATCTAAGTCCAGACAATTTCCAATTCAAATGCCCAGCATAGCATGACCTTTGTCAGATCTATGAGCCCTAGATGCACCCACTATTTTTTTATTCTAACCAGCACAGACATTAGACAGGGCACTACTGCTAAGCAGGAGGTTGAATATTTGCATGCTCTTCCATTGTGAAAATGTAACAGTGACAGCACTGTGTCGAATTCTTTTCCCCCTAGAACTTTAACTCCATAGGAGAGGCATAGCTGACAGATGACTCTCCCAACATCTGTGTTATGTACACTGCACAGCTGAGGAACCTTGGATCACTGTCACAGCTTCTTGGAGATGACCTACACCTTTCTTATATCTGCCCACAATCAAAAAAGTAAAATCAAAAATTGAAAACACCATTTTTTTAAATGAAAAGTAAATATGGCAAGAAAGATTAACATAATTTAGTCATTAAGCTGTTCACATAGCAGCTCACCATATGTTGTATAAATGTCCTATACAAAATAATTTATCAGACCTGACACGTTGCACATCATATTGTATTATTTAATATGCTTACTAAAATTTCATGGATCAAGCTCCACTTCTAAAAGCATACAGAAAGCCCTAGAAAATATTTCTTCATCTTCTATGATTTATTTTGATTACCTTTTAGAGCTACATGATAAAGTGGAACTTGCAAAATTATGAGGTTAAGGTTTACACAGCTATTGCTTCATATACTAAAATATAACAAATGGTTCCATGTCTATATACCATTTTACTTGCATTCAATATTCAGAAGCACATCAAACTACGCACGTTGCTTTCCACTGCATATTTTAATAATTTTAACTGATTATTTCAGTATACATCCTGATCCACTAATGCAAAGTTCCGTTGATATATTATCCCTGGTGAAGAGACTAAAAAGCTAAGAATTACAAAATAAATTAAAGCAAATGATTATCACGTAATAAATGTTGACCCCCCCAAACAGTCTACATAGAAATATATTAATTTCTCAAAGCAGCTGAAACATTTGAATAGTGTTTTTCAATTATTGAGACCAAAAATGTTAGAACTGCAGGCAAATATGGCTAGATAAATGGACAAAATCTCTATCCAGAAACCTCAAAACCACAAAACCAATCATGTATAAAAACGATCGTCTGTCACTAGTGAGGTCCATGTGTAAATAGTAAACTCAAACAAAAAGCATAAGCAGGAAGCTTGCAGATAGTAGTTGTTGAGTAACCAACAGGATTTGTTTGAAAAACACAGCACTTAGAGGGCACACCAAACAGATAGAGAGCGCTAGAAAAAAAATCAGACTGAAATCATGCCTTTATCCTGTAAACAGCCATTTTCTTTTTTCTCTCTCCGACCACTGATGTCAAAGGAACACAACACAAATGAGATAAAAATGTAGTTTGACTTCTCTTTTTGGTCAATAATTAAACTCTCCTGTTTCTAATAAGAAGGTAAAGAAAAACATATTTCTGTGTCAGATAACCCACTGCAATGAGGTCATCAAACGCTGTAGTTGGAACTGAACTTGCTCGGCCTTATTGGAGTACCTGCCAACTGTTCAAAACAAAACTTCCTTTTTAAACTCTGTAAGAAACAGAAATTTAGCTTATACGTTTCTTTGATCTTTTTATATTTTGTGTATCCAGGATAATGAGCTTGACTAGGAAGACACATTGCTCACCTGTGTATTGAAAACTGAAGGCCAGCGGGATTGACATGCGCTTTATATTAGTGCTGGAAAGAGCTAGTGTCCATAGTCTTTTCAGCTGTAGGAACCTACACCCACTCTCTGGCTTTTAGTCACCACACTCGGCGCTGGTTCTAGCCTCAGAATACAGGTCAGCATTCCACGGAAGTGCAGTAAAAGACGGGACATTACCAGTATCAACAGCGGACTGATCTGAAGCTCTGCCACCTCCCAGCCAACCACAAATGGAAGTAGAGACGCATGGTGTCATTATCGCCATCTGGGTTCACAATAACACTGAGAAACTCCAAAAGACCCTTTATATTAATTCATGTGAAAACCTCTTCAGTCACAGAAGTATTACCTCTATATTGGCCATATTTTTATGTTGTCTTTAAAACAGTTTCCAGCAGGCTACATTACAAAATCTACTATAGCTATCACACAGGTCTTACTCAAAGAAGCATTTGACAACATCCTGCTTCCCATGGAATAAGAGTACGTGCTATCTTAGGATATTTTTCTTCAGCGCTAAAGCTTCCTGGAGTTATCTGGGAATCAATGATATCAAACACTTCCTAGACCTTGTAGGCCTAGATGCATATATGCAAACAGAGGACATTCACCCAAACGATAAGGTCCTCTTCAGCACCACATCCTGACCTGAAGCCATTTCACCAGTTCAGATGGACAGCAACACCTGCTTAAGTATCCTACTCAGATGAGGAAGATAAAGCAGGGATTCAAGTTCAAGAAATCTCCAGCATAAAGCAATGAGACTGTCATTATCAATCAGGCTACTGGATATCTTAGGGCGTGCACTGGAAGGGATAATGTATCCCCTTCAAATCACTACCACATTCAAAATGTTACAGACACTAGCATTTATAAAACACATACGAAAAGAAAACATGAGATCAATAAAAATGCTTTAGTTGCTGACAAAACAGAAGTTTCTCAACCTAAGGGGTTTACAAACCAGAATGCTTTTCCCACAAGAGGCACAGATTCCTGTTTGGCAACTTTATGTCTGCTGACAAGAAGTTCATTTACTTTGAATTCTTCATTTGAAGTCCATGGACAACAAGGACTCCATGAAATACAAGCTGAAAACTAATGATAGAGCATGAAATCTTAGCATGCCAATGGGAGTTTGAGATCTACTTGTATGGTACCAATTAGTCCAACAAATGAACGAGGCTTTTAACCATCACTATATGTGAAGAAAACAGAGAAGTACTTTTCGACACCTTTTCTAAAGCTGTTTCTTTTTTTTCTTTTTTGTAACAATACTCTATTAGGCTTGTCTTAAAAGAGTTTTAATAGGATCAGTTATTGCATTCCGTATTCTTACTGAAATCAATCCTTATCATCATTTCACTCAGTTTGAAGTATAATACAACCTTCCGAGTCATTCACATTGCAAAAATACATGATATTTTCATCAGGAACTTAAAGGAATAAACAATTAAAAAATGATTCTTGTAAAAGCATATGTGTTATTTTATTAAGTGGTATGATAAGCTTAGGGGCATACATCAGGACCAAAATGGTTGTAGTCATTAATTTAAGTAATAAATCATAGGTCCTGCCAACAATGACAGCAAACAGATGCTAACAAGAAAATGTATTATTTAATATTGCCACGTGTTATAAAAATGTAAGTGTTTAGGACACGTCTTAAATTTTTATAATAATATGCATTTAATACATTACTGTTTTGACACATACAAGAATCAAATTTATAGGTCTCATTCAGCACTTGCTTTCTCTTCTGTGAACACAGAATGGATTCCTGAGGGAAAAAAAGCTCAAGAAGTGAATGCTTCAAATGGATGTTTGCAACAAAATCGAGTTGTTTGTCTTGCTGTCTTGAAGTAAATATCATAAGCATTGAATCTCATTACAAAATGAAAACCAACATATTTGCCTTCATGTAAACAGAAGTTTCCCCTGAAAGTTCCCAGGAAATTCAAACAACTATGAAGTTTATCTATATATAGATAGCAAAAGATCTTATCATTTGGTACAAAGTTACGCAAATAATTCCTTACAATCCTTTCAAACAGAATGTCAGTATTTTATAACTCTCAATGAGCCTGCTAAGTTATAAGAATAGCAGAAGTTTTATTCTCCAATGTGTCTTATTATTTACACCCTACATCAGTTTAAATAATACCATGGAATGCTACAATGATTTTCACCAACTGCATCCTTTGCAAAAATGCCAACAAAACAAAATCTATGGTAGTTTGCAGAATTATTGAAAACATGAACGATTCCATTCCTCCTATTCGTACCAACCTTTTCTCAGGGATCTGAAAGCCTGATGGAATGATGATCTGACTCAAGTCCTAACAACCGAAAGCTCAGGAAATGCAATTATGCCTTTGGCAAAACCAGACACACTAAACAGAACCACTGTGTGCACACCTTATCCAGCACTGCATCTCTGCTGCTGTACAGCGTGCTGCATGAGGTCCCTCTGCAGGAGGGTCAATTGTTTCTAAGAAGATCACTGCTTTTTCCAAACATTTTTGTTTTGCTTTAAGGAAACTGGATAATAACACTCCTGTTTGCATACTGTTTCACTTTCATTTTGAATCAACTCCTCCAGGTATCAGCATAGTTCCTTTCTTGGAAGTGCTTCAAGTCAATGCTTTAAAACACTTGAGGAAGCAGTGATCAGAGTATGGAAACTAAATTTTCTTCATTAAATCTACTGAAGCAGATATTAAAAATGCATTTAATATACTGGGGATGGCTGGTGGGCATCACTGACTGTGACAGGCCAGTTACTGATGAGCTGCTGTCAGACGGCCTTCTCAGCAGGGATCTGTGTCTAAGGCTGCTGAAGGACAGCAATATCTTCCCTTGTGTGTAAGCTCTATTCATCTCCCAAGTATTTACTAAATCACAGACCTCTGCACACAAACCCAGCGTTTCAGCGCATGCTAACAAATGATGGATGGCCTAGTCAATTCGTTATGTCCTGAAAGCGTGATTTCCTGCCATTCCAATCATCAAACCTCCAGAGCCTTCAGAGCTGATCAGTCCTGGAGAATATATTTTGCAGGCTCTATTAAAGGAGTAGAGGTTCTTTCCATTAGTCTCAAACTTTTTTTTTTCCCTGGCTGATTTAAAGAGAACTCCCTCCTTCCCCCCTCCTTCCAACAGCACCACTGCTACCACTCTTATCTGCGTAAAGTATTCAGGGCATGTACCGTTGGTGCGTTAGCAAAACAGCACTCCTGGAACACCAACCAGTTAAAAAGACAGATTTTATTTGTGACTACTATAAAACACTACAATCTTTTATTTAAATTCATCTATACATCTTTATTATGTAACCTAGACAACCCCCAAAACATTTTGTAACTTAGCTTCTTTGATCAAATACCTTTTACAGCAAGGGAGTGCTCAAAAGGACTCATTTTCTTTGTATTTGCCTAGTGAAACAGATCAGAGCTCTCTTAATTGTGTTCCTCCTAAAAGGATAAGCCACTTAGGAATAAACTTCCGATGTTCCAAAGACAGGTTAGCTGTCAAAGAAATAAAGCTTCCAGATTTCTCCCTTTTCACAGCAAGGCAATATACTTGACAGTCTTTCTTCCACATGCTAGAGGAGAAATTTTATTTAGCTTACCTATTCAATGATCTATAGGAGCAGAACATACATACCTCACACTTTTAACTCTGAAACACTAAGCTTCAAATGAATCAGCCTGCAACTGCTGAAGAGTTAGTGGTCTTAAGGTATGGCACGGTTTTCAAAGGCGATACAACAGATATGAGTAAACTTTATGTAAATAAGCATTTGGTTACTCTAAAATGCAGAGACCTTGAATTTCCGTGCTTGCTAGGTGTGATCCAGCCAGAGCCAGCACAAACCAATCCACATTGCCCTACCATTCACCTCAACCTTGACCTGGAGATTAAACTCACTTTTATTGCATACAAAGGTCATCTGTGTTAGGTCAAAATTCAAAGTCCCTTGTCATCTAAGGTTGATATATTCCAACCTTTCCTACTCTAATGCATCAAATTTTTCATGGTGAGGTCATATTCAGCAGACAGTGTATTCAGCAATTTATTGTGCCATTGTAATATAGCCCAGAATATGACTGTCCAAAAAACAATACATGAATAAAATATTTTTCTCTCTTATGTATCAAATCCCCTCTGCTCATAAACCTCTATCCTAGACTTGTTTGCAGACTTCAGAAGAATGACACAGTAAGGAGCTGTTTCTGAAATACAGTCGAGAATTACCATTTTACCATCACTGTCCATAGTCCAAGCAACATGAGTATAAAGGTTTCCTAAAGTCCACAAGTAGATTAAAATGCACATATGGTCAGTGTTACAACTTCTACTTCATCTTTACTTAACTACCACCATAATCTGGCCCTTAAATCTATAGACATCTGTTGGTCTATCTGATGACACCATGCTTGCTTTAGAATGAAATACTTAGAAACAATAGTGTTACAGGATTTACATTCCTACTCTACTGGTGATTATCACTACCATATCATTTATAAAGTGGCAAAATGTACAATCAAATTAAACTTTATGAAGCAACACAGTAATGTACATTGTGACAAAAACAAGCCCCGCAGCTTTGACATATAAAAGGATTTTCTTTCTCCCTCTCTTGTTTTTTCTTGCTTTTCCTTTCTTTTTCTTCTTATTTTCTTTCGATTTCCATTTATTTTCCTNCTCTTTCTCCTTCTTTCTTTCCTTCTGTACTAAGCAATAGCTCCTAACACCACACAGAGCTACAACAGACTCAGAGCACATTTTTTAATTATAGAGCACTCATTTCCACTTCTGCTTTAAAAGGCCCCCTCCAATCCTTGTATTTCACCATCAAGTCTTCAAAGTATACAGGACTGGCTTCTAAGTGGTTTACATAAATTTCTCAAGGCCAAAAAGGCTTTTACTTTACTCAGCCAATATGAACTTCACAAGTGTAGTAAGTCCTATTCTGTCTTTTTTTTTTTAAATAAACCGGACTCCTGTATTGTAGCACTTCCCATATTGCAGGGGAAGAAGGTCAAGAGAGAAGGAAGAGACTTATCAGTACTCAAGAATTCAGAAAGCACAACCTTAATTTTGGCTGCACATTTCAAGCAAAATTTCAAGACTAACCTTTAAAATAACTTTGCATTTTACTAGGATGGACAACATACGTGGGAATGCTTGTAAGGAAGAGAACAATTACACTTATAAAAATTGTAACAGAAAACTACATTGTATTTCCCGCAAAATTAACTTCATGTTGGCACATGCTTATATGTCATCTACTTTTTAGCTAACAACATGCAAGCAACCCCCCCAAAAATCCTTTCCATCTCTTTCCAAAGAAATCCTGAAGGCATCCACATCCCTAAGGCCTAGAATTTACATATGCCAACATAAGAATTTTCCTTCTATATCATGTCTATGGCTACTGGAGAACCCCAAACCTCAGTGAAACTGCATTTCCCATTCTGAAAGCTTCTACTGTTATCAATAGCTATCTTTTAAATAAAGTATCTTACTTTTAATCTAAAGAATAATGGATGAGACAAAGTTCTTCTGAGTTATGCGCTGATACGGTTAATTTCTGTGATATTTTGTACTACAGAGGAGAATTAGTTTCCTTCCCATTTAGGGCCACAGCATAACCAGTTTTTTAGCATGATGCACCAAGTTAGCATGATCCAACCAGTTACAAGTTCTCTGAGGCTCGTACACTGGCATTTACAGTGAAAACAGAAAACCTGTACTGCTGTCTGGTTCATCATTTTACTGTAGGTCATTTCTGAAAACTTGTATATTGTTAATTTGCTATTCAAATAATAAACCACGACCACTTCCTCATCTTTTATTATCAATCTGCTTACATGTGAGGTTAAACATAGCTTCAAGAACATAACAAATGTTGAATTATATTAGGCTTTTGCTACATATAATAGGCAAAAACAAACAGTAGTGTAAAACATTTCTTTCTTCTTAACATAAAAAAAAATACAAGACTTCATAAGTTCTACTGTTTTCATAGCTGCTCTAGCTATATGCTCCAGATCACATAAACACAGTACATTAGTGCAAAATAGTTGTAACTTCAAAATAGGGTGGAATGCCAATGATCAGTTGGTGTCTTCCTCCAAGTCTCTGCATCTCCCACTAAAGTCCACTTTCTTCTCCCTCATGAGCTGGACTACTGAAATCAGTGAGGTGGTTTATATAGGCAGATTTATTTCATTGTTAAGTAGGGAGAATACAGAAAAACAGAGGGAGCTTAAGCTATGCCTTCATTTTAAGAAATAAAAGTTTTTAGCCCTCATGGGCACAAAGGCAACTTTCTAAATGAGAATTGCTCAATAAATGCTTGTAGACTGAAGACAGTTCATCTGCTTTCCAAAGTAATTTACCTACCATTCAGAAGAGCAGAGGTAGCAGAGAAACTACAACATTATGTCAATCTTGCTGTGCTGAGAGCCTTTCCAGGCAGAAGCAAGCGTAACTGATTTCTCACACACCAGCAGGTTGGCTGCCCATAGGTAAGATTTCTCTGTCTAATACACCTGAGCTTCCGTCATGAGCACAGAGCTCCGAAATCCACCTAGACAGCCAGCAGCCCTCTAACTGTCAAGCTTCACTACCAGTCCTCCCTCCTGGACCAGCAGCTCCAAGGAACATCAGAGCAGAGGACAAAGAATTCTGCTTCTACCTTGACTCAATTTCCAGGCTCTACTAGCAGCAGGTACCAGAATCCAGAAATGGAAAGAAGAAAACAGAAAAAAAGAGGCAGACAAAAGAGAGCAGCAGTTCTACCTTCCTGTTCCATCCCACAACCATTATGTGCCTTATCAGTACTGCTTGACAATCTCAGCAGCAGCGTAGAGGAGGAATGAAATTATTCATGAAAAGGTAATATATTTCCTTGTAAATAAAACTGGCTGGAAGAGGAAAAACACACTTATCTACCACCAACTCTAGAAGCCAAAATGAAGCAACAATGGCAGTGGAGAAAGAGGAAGAAAAGATCATAGAATCATTTAGGTTGGAAAATACCTCCAAGATCATCAAAAGTCCAACTGTTAACCTAGCACTGCCAAGTCTACCACTAAACCATGTCCCTGAGCACCACATCTAAACGTCTTTTGAATACCTCCAGGGATGGTGACTCAACCACTTCCCTGGGCAGCCTGTTCCAAAGCCTCACAACCCTTTCAGTGAAGAAATTTTTCCTAATATCCAACCTAAACTTCCCCTGGTGCAACTTGAGCCCGTTTCCTCTTTCCTTTCACTTGTTGCTTGGGAGAAGAGACCGATCCCCACCTCACTACAACCTCCTTTGAGGTAGTTGTAGATGTTAAATCAGTCTTAAATGACCAGAAGTTTGGCTGGTTTGGATACCATTGGCAGAAGACTGGATGCCACAAGTTTAAAATTCTTTAAGAGCCTTTGTTTTAGTATGAACCGTCACTGAGAAGAAGAGATAAAATTTAGCAAATAATAATATATTTTCCAATTTACATTGTGAGACATTACCATGCAGACACATTATTTAATGAAAAATCCTGCTGGGGCACTTCCCAGGCCCAGTGTGAAGTATGTTAAAACCAAACACCCATACTCAAAAAAGGCCAAAATCCACTCTGAACCAGTGTATCACCTTTTTCCCTTGCTTACTGGAAGCTTTAGTCCCTTGCTTATTGGTAAGCTTCCCTTACCTTTCTGCTGTAAGAAAAGCTCATCCTTATCACTAAGAAGGAAGCTTTTACAGATGGGGCACAAACAGAACAGCACTTCTTTACATGGATGCATAGATGAAAAGGTAGCAAGTGAAGACCTGCACAGAGCAGCTGCTATAAATTCTAATACTTTGAAATCCTAGCACTTTGAAACTCCCTATAAACACAGTTTGCACTCAAAGGGGCTCAAAAAAGAATGCTTCTTTCACAGGAATAAAAGTGGAGGCACTGAAAAGGAAGTCAGGCTAGAGGCACTAAGTTTGTTTAACAACGTATAATTAAGGAAAAGAAACAATACAGACAACACTAACTGTGGTATGGAAGAATACAGCACTCCTAGATAAACTGAAATATGTTTCACAACAGTTCAATGCAAGAACTCAAAAAGTAAGGTTTTTGGAATCTCTAAAAGATGCAAGACTACTGAGTCAACTGGCACTGTCAGAAAGTTCCTGGAATCACTAAATCAGACACAACATAGTATAAGAAACTCAGACCTGAATAGAACACAACCAAACCAGGAAAAACTTTGCAGAAGAAAAAACGAGACAGTACCATAATGAACTGGGTCAGCAAACCTTACACCCTTAGAAATCTTGGCAGAAGGCACAGGAAGATTCTAGCAAGAAAACTGTAAAATTCCATCAGAACTGGACACCAAGAAGAAGAGCAAAATATTGTACAAGGTACGGATTTGAGCAGGGTCCAGTTAACCGTCAATCATGTTCTACTGGTAAGAACTTCAGGAAAAGTTTTCAAAGAGAAATTACACATTCTGCTATATTCAGAAGAACTGAGTCGTCGTCCCCCAGAAACATCTACACTCAATACAGCTTGGGTATGAATCAAACACTTAGAAGCTGGACTTTTCTGGACAAGTTAAAATAGTCTTTAAAAATATTAAAAGTTTAAAGGTCTAACCTAAGTCTGGTCACCATAAATAGGTAATGGTAAGGTGATTCTTACGGAGAAGATTCTACCAGTGGGTAGTTCTAACTGCAACTTAAAAGAGAAAAACAAGCACTGAAATAAGTGAGATTGTAACTTTCTCAGATCAGTTCCTGTGATGCCCTACACGTCCTACAACTAGCCCTACAATGGGCAATCCAATTTAGACATTATGTCTCATTGAGAAAAATGGTATCACAGACAAACGTGAGCTCATGGCTAAAGAGAAAGCAAAAGAATAAAATACAGAAGTTACAAAGGAAAACACAAATTACTAGCAAGTATATAACCAGGTGAGAAACAAAGCAGGAAAGCTGGCACTCTTTAGAAAAGCACAACGCAGAGCGTTCAGAATTAGCAGTTCAGTGTTGTGTATGTTAAGAAGCTCAAATGAACTGCATCCAATATTGGCAGAGATTTATCATGCTTAGCAGACAAAATTCCATTTTGATAATCCTCATATCATCCCCAAATCCCGCTGTTAAACATGTTGAACATAAACATGAACGTTAAAGTTGAAAGACAACTGCTAAGCATGTAACCAATACCTTAAAAACAAATAAATAAATCAGTAATTGCCAGGTATGGAATACAGGCACTGCACTAGCAGAAAAAGAACAGCAATTTGATTTCTGAGTTTCTATTTTGAAAATTACACTAAATCTGTGTTTTTCTATAACGTTACATGTTTGTAAAAAGAAAAAAGTATGAATGCTGTTATAAAGATACTTAAACGCAGAACCACAGATTGTTTTGGCAGCCACCACACAGTATACTTACGCCCACTAAAGTGTGGCAATAGTTTTGTGGAAATTACAAATTACTCTTAGGGATAAATTGCAGAACCAAAGCTGACCCATAATAAACTATGAAACATATTTTGACCTAATACAAAAACGGAGAGTAAACTGTGAGTCTTCAAGAAACAAAATAGACAAGAGAGGATCTAGTAGATAAGACAGTATTAGAAAATAAGTCTGAGCAAATTAATGCAGAAATACAAAGACTCTCAAGATCTATGAGGCAGTAGGAACCAGAAATACTTGAAAACTGTCAATTTAAGTATTGTACTATCAGTGGAATACTGATCCTTCCTGAGGAATGGAAAGACTGGAAGTGCAAGGTGAAAGCAGCTTTTCAGGATGTACTTTCTAGTTTGAACCAGTGACACCTACCATATAATAATGACAAACTGGTTATTGACACCATACCACTGCAAGTGCCATGATATATTCCAGAATATTTTCTTTAAAAAACTGAATTAGAAAGTTAGGGTTTTGTTCTGTTCTGAATAAAGAAACAAACTGGCAAAGAAGGCCAACTAAACTCTCCTAATCCTTGAAGAAAATGACACAGGTTCTAGATTATAAGAAACTTCATGTGGAAAAAATAAACTCCACGATTATCAAGCAGTCCACTGGAAAAACCTCCAAATAAGCACTCAGGATGGCAAACAGTTTTACAAATCTCTGCAGGTGGCCTCTTTTACAAGGTAATTGTTATAGACAGTACCAACTCTTCACAACATGTATCTATTTCAGTACCTCTCCCTTACTACTAAGGCAAGCAGTGGTCTTTGAATGTATTATAAATTTTTAACTGCAACTCAAAATCACTATCCCAACAGGCTTTGCTACTTCAAACTTTTTCTCTGAGGGTTTTTGGCATCTGCCCTACTACAAGAAATAAACAAAAAGACAACAAATAAACATCACTCACTGAGCCATTCACAGAAAGGAGACATGCAGAAGAAGGAAACTGTGACTTCCTCAAAATATAATTAAAGCAGACATTTTGAAAAGGTATCAATTCAGTGACTAAAGTGGCAGATGAGATGGAATCTTGTACACATCATTCAAATATAAGATTTTAGCTTTCTCTTATGATGGACAAACAAAATTCAAGAGAGGCCGACAAGCAGAACTCAAAGGTGACGTTCTGGTCTCCTAATATGGATGACAACATAACGGGATGCCATGTCAGCAAATCATGGAAGAAATTATTATAGCTAACCTCTGCTTTACAGCATTTACCACACCTGACGCCAGCTGGTTTAGAAAAAAGCATATTTTTTTTTTCCTGCTTTAACTCCACATTCTGTTCTTAGTACTTAGTTTCTCAGGAGTAATCAAGTTCTGAAACTGAGCAGTCAATGGATCTTTCGCAGCATCAAAGGAATGAACTGGGAAGTATACGGTATCAGCAGGAAGGCCTGGTAGTTTTCTGACAAACTTATTTTCCCTATTAGAAGCACTCATGTCTGTGGATCTTGGAAGCAGGTTCCTACACACAGTGACTTGGCAAAACCACCCCAAATTCTGTCTTTCAAGATAGCTTTAAAAGGAGTCTAAAAAAAAGAGAATATTGTGCATGTGTATGTGCATGTATATATACAAACATTCTTCTAGTTGCATTAGCACCGAAGTGATAAAAACAAGCGTAAGCTCCTTAGACATATGCTGTCGCAGTAAGTGATTTCCCAAGCTGCAGAAGTACTGTGCAAGTTGAGCTAGGTTCCCAGCAATGCAACTCAATGTACTCACTAAACCAACCACTTTTGCTCTATCATCAATTCTTCTCTACAACAGGGCCATCGCCTCAGCTTGATTTTTAACTACATTATTTTCCTGAAAGAGGCAAAGATTTCATTGGACTGTTTAAAAGCCTAAGTTAGTGGTGGCTCTTCATCCACTTACTGTAAGTTACTCACAGCTTCAGACAGTTTCCACAGTCACACTTGTGGTAAGACTAGCAAGGCTCGCTCAGGAAGCATGCGAATGATTTTCATTTTATTTATTTCCACTTCTCAATGGAGTGGTAGAGCACCTAAGAAACTGCAGTTTTCTGTATTACTTCTGGTGCATTTTAAAGATAGTACTACACCTTTCCCAATGGAAACCAATCTGGATTCCTGTCCTATTCTACCCAATTTGGCACTAGTAAGCCTCCCCCAAAAGCAGGGGAAAAGAAATTCCTTGCAACATGTCCTTTACAACTCTGTTATCATTGGTAGTAAGCAAATTTTAGAAATGAAGATCGGTGCGTGAAGGACATCCTGACATGCACAACTCTCCACAGTAGCCTGCGGTCATTCTAGGATGTCTCTGACAATCCTGAACGCAGTTCAGATGAGAAAACAGACGAATATTCACATGTAATAGCTGATCGCTCTTCCAGCCTTCAACTCAACAGAGACCAGTGCGAGGTGAAGAGTCATGGGTCCGAAAGCCCCTTTTCCCTATGCCACAAGGGAGGTGGCACCCCAGGCCAGACTCCTCCCTTGGCCTCACCCACAGAGGAAGGGCCCAGAGCCCTAACACTTCATTCGTGTGATGAGATGTTCCTGGTGCTTTGGAGCCCCACGAAGTGCCCCAAGAGCTTTTACTTGAAGCAGGGGAAGAAGCGCATTTTGTTTTGCGCCTAACCTCTCAGGTGACAGGGAGCAGTCAGCATCCTGCTTTGCACAGCAGCTTCAGCAAGCCGTACGCTGCCCTCAATGAACGTGTGCGTGTCCGAGTGATTTTGTACCGTGTGGGGGCTTGGAACTGGAGGCACCAGGTTCGGGCCGGCGGCGCGGCCCCCTGCGGCCCCTCGCCCGCCCGCAGCGAGCCCGCAGGCCGCCGCCCG
>VXAA01006474.1:609326-666741 GCA_013399115.1 Anseranas semipalmata
CGGGCCAGGCGGGCCCAGCCGCCATCCCGCGCCGCTCGGCTCTGCGCAGCCGCGCAGGCGGGACAGGAACGAGCGGTGCCTGGCCCTCTCCGCGCCCCGGTGGAGGTATCGCCACTGCCGTGCTCCTCGGCTTACTCACGGGAACGGCCTCTTCGGGCCTCCCCTTCCCCGACCCTCGCCCGAGGGGGTGGAGGGGACGGCGGCCTCGTGGCTGAGGAGCTGCTGGGGCGGGGGCGTGCGGGGCGCCCCCAGCCTGTGTCCGCTGCCGGCAGCGGCGCCCGAGTCCCCTGGGCCGCGGGGCTGGAGGCCAAAGCGGGGGAAGCCGGGCCGCGGCCTGCAGTTCTGAAGTGAAATTGTCAGGGCCCTTCGCGAAAGTCCCCCGAAAATTACTGTTTCTCCTGCGTCTGGTTTAAAAAATAAAAAATAATACAAAAAGAATTGACACGGTGGCACTACAACTGTAGACCCTAACAGGGACTAGGTTTTATTGACCTGCAGCTTTGCGTGTGCACACAGGAATGGCTTCCATTAAATTTAGGAGAAAACCATCCAAATTTGTGCTTTGATTTACTTGAAAGCTTACAAGGTCTCCAGCTTACTTTTAATCAGATGATATTAAATGCTAGTAAGCATGTTGCAAGCTGTAATTTCTGTGCTTGATTTTTTTAAAATAATTTTTATCAAATGACTTTAAGATAGATGTGCTCTTTTATAAACAACATATGTAAGCTGGATGTTATGAAGAGAATTAACTATACATTAGAATAACGAATTAAAGTATTCCCTTTAATTTTGCTTGAATCAGATGCGTGAGCTGTATACAGGCTACATTATTGCTAGATCTATGTGATGTGGAGTCCCAACCTTAAGGTTTCAAACAGAATCAGACTTATGGAATGGTTTGGGTGGGAATGGTTTGGATGACCTTAAAGACCATCTAATTCCAACCCCGCTGCAGTGGGCAGGGACACCTCCCACTGCACCAGGTTGCCCAAAGCCCCATCCAGCCTGGCCTTGAACACTTCCAGGGATGGGGCATCAACAGCATCTCTGGGCAGCCTGTTCCAGTGCCTCACCACCCTCATAGTAAAGAATTTCTTCCAAATACCTAATCTAAATATCTCCTCTTTTAGTTTAAAGCCATTACCCCTTGTCCTATCACTACACTCCCTGACAAAGAGTCCCTCTCCAGCTTTCCTGTAGGCCTCCTTTAGGTAGTGGAAGGCAGCTATAAGGTCTCCCTGGAGCCTTCTCTTCTCCAGGCTGAACAACCCCAACTCCCTCAGCCTGTCTTCATAGGAGAGGTGCTCCAGCCCTCTGATCATCCTCATGGACCTCCTCTGGACTTGCTCCAACAGGTCCATGTCCTTCTTATATCGGGGGCCCCAGAGCTGAACACAGTGCTCCAGGTGGGGTCTCACAAGAGCAGAGCAGAGGGGGGGAATCACCTCACTTGACCTGCTGGTCACGCTTCTTTTGATGCAGCCCAGGATACGGTTGGCTTTCTGGGCTGCAAGCGCACATTGCCAGCTCATGTTCATGCTGGCTCATAATCCCTGAAATTTGCTTGAAATCTTGAGAAATTAATTTTTATTTAATCAGATTTTAGGCTCTGTTTACTTGCTTTCTATTTTGAAGGCTTTAGAATCACATTTTAAGAGTTTTTCAGCATCTTTGCCAGAAATGCTACGAAATTTCTTTCAAGGATACAAGATCTGGAACTTAAAAGAAATATTTATGAATAGTGTGTGTATGTCAACAGGGCCAGTCACTTCAGAATATTTGTGAGACTTTTTTCTAATTTATTGATAATGCCCAATGAACCCTCTATCACTTGATCCTCCTTGGATTTTAGTGGGTTTCACTTGGAACTAGGAGTTTTATGGGAACTTCTGGGACCATGACCTAAATATAAATGCTAGAAGCTCATTAGTTTCCCGACAGTAAAAGAAAATACACTGCCAAATTATAAGATTCTGTTTTATAGATATTCCATTTTGTAAGCCAAATTATAGATTCCATCCCTTACTCAAAGACCAAAAAATAATATGTGAAATTGACAAAAGATAATTCTTTTAAAAGAGAATATTATTTAATGTAAAAATACCTTATTTTCTTTAGCTCTGTCAAGTAGTATCCTTGGTAGTAGGAGATGTGTGTGTTTGGGATGAAAGGGAGTATTCCTTTCTATCTGATATCCACTTTAAAGGCCCACAAGGATATAATTTTCTTGGGCCATAGAAAGGATTATTTTCCCCTATCTCTCCAATGATTAGAATTGAATTTTTTTTCTGAAATATATTTTTAAAATAACTAAGTGCTTCTTCAGTAGCACTACTACTGGTCCTTTAGAAAAAAATAAAAAGGGCCCCTTAAAAAAAAAAAAAAGAAAAAAGTCTCACTGTCTTTGTTGTGGGATAATTTGTAGTGAAATTGTTTTTTGAAGCAGTAATGTTACTAGCTATAACTTCTAGGTTTATTTCTGTTCATCTCCCTTGTTCAGTAGTACATGTTCTTGATTATTATTATTATTATCATTATTTTTAATCCAATGACACTTCAGTCTGCAGTGCAGATGTGGAATAGATTAGAATTGTAGTATAAAATTATCAGTCTATGGACCAAGCTACAAATGTCTGATGTATGTATTAGATACATATTAGATGTGTTTTGTAGACTCTTGCACTAGAACAAGGTTTTGTAGATTTCAAAATTATTAAAAAAAAAAACAACAACAAGTAAATAACCTTCCAGCATGAAGGTTCACTGAAACCAAGAAGAGGTAATAGCATGTTGTCGTAAGGAGATAATAGCCCTCAGATATGTGAGCTGGTGCTTTTCATCTCAAAGAAGCATTTATGGTGAAATTTAACACGTAGATGGGAAGTTCTGTATGCAAAATATAAGTCACTCTATAATAAACGAGTACAGAACTATTCCAATTAAATGCTCAAAACTCCAATGAGAAAAAAATGAGATGTTCCTATTAGTAATAGTTGATTGCATATTTTATGCCAACAATTAAATGGCCATTGCAGCTTTAGTACATGAAACAAACGTTAGAGTGTGTGTAGTTAATCTGTGGGCATTTGTATTGTAAGATGTCGTGAATGATGGAAGTTTACATTAATCCAGTAAGCAACTGGATGAAATACATGAGCAAAAAAAAAAACTGCATGAAAGCCTAGATTTACCTTTGGCTCAGGGAGTCTCAGCTGCAAATGGTTGGATGCTGGGGGAGCATTCTCAGGAAGTGTAGCTGTGTGCTTGCTTAGTTCTTATATTTTTTTCCTATGTGTCTGTCCTTGGAAGCTGTTCTTCCCAATTTTTGCCTTGGGGATGGGTTCCAGTCTATCTATTATAAAAACTAAATTTCCTTCCAGGAAGAACAGAGGACTAAAGAGAAAAAAGTTATGGGAAAACCAAATGATTGGGAATGAAAAATGGGGAAAAAAAGGTAGAGGGCATGTAAGCTATAGGGGGAAAAACAAAGATAGGGAACCAGAGTGAAACACCTGGCAGAGGACTTCCAGTAATAACTATCATTGCTTGTAGACAGTCTTAGCCACAGTTGGTGTAGGAGAGTAAGTAATGGCACCTTGGTGCTGTGCTGTGCCGTGCCGTGCCGTGCCGTGCCGTGCCGTGCCTTGCCTTGCCTTTTTTCCTTGCCCTTTCCTTTCCTTTTCCTTGCCCTTTCCCTTTTCTTCTGTTAATTGTAACTGTGATATTAGCAGGTGTACCCCATTACCTTGAAAAGATGATTGCATAGTGTGATTTACAGCTGAGTTCAAATACCATTCATTAGTCTCCACAGAGCTTAAAACCACTATGTTTTGAGAATAGATAATGATAGTATGATATTATGGGGAATCAATTCATGCACAAGGTGCAAGTTTTGATTTGATTTTTATGATTTTCCAGCTGTCTTTTTACTTTACCACACTACTTCTTCACAGATACAATCTCTGGTCCATGTTGCTTTCTCTAGCAAAATTAATGCAAAGAATGCTAGTACTCATTTACTATTTTCCAGTTTGCATATGTTAGTGTTGGAAACTACTGTAAAACTGGAATCTTATTTACAACTGATTGGAGTGGCTATTACATTTTTCTAATGTTTATAATATTCTCACTTCATTCAGTTTGGTGCATGTTTCTACATGTATTTTTCAGTCTTTTGATGTATTTTGTGTGCCTTTTCTTGTGAAATGCAGCTCTACTTATTTTACATTTTCGTATTACAAGAAAAACTTGAGCATGCTTCCACTTAACTTGGTAGCAACTGTATCTGTAACAGGTCTAATAAACACCTCCGCAGGATACAGTTGTTACCTCATAAACAAGGAGACCCTCAGTTTATCATCTCATTTGTATCCATAGGTTTTAATGTACTTTCTGAAAGTGATTGTATTGTGAAACAAACCACGATATGCTCACTTTGTTACACAAAGGAAAAAAGGAACAGGTGGTCTATATATCACTGTTAAACATTGACTGTTTTGCCAGTTCACAAGATAAGTCACTGTAAGTTTCTTTTTTTTTTCCCTAAAAGTATTCATGGGGTTGCTTGATACCACAACAGTGTGGAAAGCATGACAACAACAGAATGGTTATACGTAGCAGGATACCAATTCAAAAAGGCGGGTGGACATTTGTTTTCCTTCTGTGTCTTCAGACTTGTTGCTCGTAATCACAAAGTCACTGAGTCAAACTAATGTAGTTTCCTGTACTATTATTATATCCAATATTTCTCTCATTAAAATATTTACTTGCTTACTGAAGTAATTTGAAAAAAAAAAGTCTGCATTTGCACAGTGTTTTGCAAACACTGCTTTATATACATGGGGCCTGTTCTATCATCAATTAAAAATATATCAATTTTAATGGACTTGGAAACAGACTTTTTATGGTTCTAAGCTGCATGTTTATTTATTTTCTGTAACAAGCTGTAAAAGAATTTTGAAAATGACAGTTATTTAAAAATCAATTTCTATAACTGAGATGTTAACATACCCTAAGCGTTCATATTCTGCCACTTGACTCTACTGTAGTTCCACATCATGAAATTTCTGGAGTTTTGTTCTGCCTTTTAAAACTCTCAATAGTCAGATGCAGAAACCTGTGTGAAAATATCTTTCTCCTTTCAAATTCAATTACTTAAAGTTAATTTGCCCTCTTTGTCTATATGTGTTAAAATATCATCAGCTACTGCATACTGCTTTTTCCCAAGGGATTTCAACTTCATTCATTGTACAAAGAAAACACTGTAGCTGTGTGATGAATTAGGTTGTTTTCTGTAGGACCTTTGCCTCATTTGTTGTAGAATTTGGACTATGTACTAGGTGAATGAAGTGGGACCTATAGAAAGAAAAGGTGTTAAGACAGTTTGCTGCCTGGATAATATGGATTCTCTCCTTGCCTCCTTTGTGGACTTTTTGTGGAAGCTTAGAAGACATTTGATAGAATTTGCTTTCCATGTGGCCTTTTTTGGCACGATATACACATTATTCTATGCCAGAAATATAATTTAATTACATAGGTGCCATAAGCTGCTGCCTAAAGAGATCATCCTGACCTGCTCTGGCCAGTTTCAGAGTAATATTGTGCACTTGTATTAATGCTACTGCTGATTTGTGCATACAACTGTCAGGCAGATCAGCACATCCAGCTGAAAACTTAACATGCCAGAAAAACAAACAAACAAACAAACGAACAAAACCCTAAAAATATTATTTTTCATCTAAATCAACTTGTGGATCCAACTCATTGAAGGCCGCATGGGAGGAAATAGGGGTGCATAGACAGAGGCAGCTGGGCTACTTCCCATGGTCAGTCACAGAGCCTTGGGGGATTAACCTTACAAAATAGACATCTAAATTAGGTGCCAACCATTAAGCAATATGATTATCCTGCATAAGTTCTGCTAAGAATTTACATTTAAAAGCCTCATTGCACAAAATGCTAAGCACTGCCAATGGAAGTGGATTTAATGGAAGTTGTACTCTGAACATGCAGACTACTGAGCACAGTACTCAGGAGAACCAGGTCCTAAGTGTATTACACTGGAGAGCCCAAATCAGTGGACAGTTTTGGCCTAAATCTTTCAAATTTAGTGTCATTCATACACATATGTATGAATGAAATACAAATATATATACATCCCTACACAAAATTATATGAGAATATATAACAGATGAAAAGCTCTTTTGGAAATCCATTTGTTAAAATGTATCATCATGCTAGTGTTTATGCAATAAGCTACTGTGGTAATGAGCTTCATTACAAAATGTATATTGAAATTAGTAAGACTGTTCTTAGTATTTATGGCATGGACAGCATTCTGTAAATAAGTGAGGCTAGATTTTGAATTTAAAGATTAAAAATAAGTACTGAGGAAGTGTGCTGCCTGTTTTCTATGCAAGTAAGGCAAAGGAGGAAAAAAATCAGAAATTAAGTACTATTTTGTAATACAGATAAACAGAAGGACTGAATCAAGGTTGTACACCAAAATGAGCAGTATAACTTCCACGTTTTTCAGTCTGACATTGTAACAGTAATGCTGCAATGTGTGAATGTATTAAAACAAAATAACCCAATTAAAATACAACTATTCTGGTGTCATAAGAGATACACTTTGTGTTAGATTGTATTCAGTTTTCAGTATTTATTTTTTAGTTTGCTAATTAGCAAAATTCAGTAACTTTTCTATGTGTTTTCCAAGCATTCTTGTGAGACAGCAAGGCTTTGCTAAGTTGTTTTTATTAACTCAGTAGAAACATAGTATGCCAGTGGATCTAAGTAGCCTGTCTGTTTCTCTTTTTTATAGCCAGAAGTATTTCGAATAGAAAGGTAAATCCTACACAAGCCTAAAGCTAGCTCCAGGATTGCATTTTATTGCTTTCCAACAAATTTCTGAAAGAGGAACAAATTCTGCCCAAGCAGGAACTATGAAAGAGATACCAGCTTGGTGTTAGCTCTCTGACCCATTGACTCAACCAGTACCTATCAACTGGCAACAGAAACTTATGTTGAGAATTGTGTGCTGTTGTGGTAGTTTGGCTCTTTTTTCTGTCCACGTCCTTTCACTTCCACACAGAGGAAATAAAAGAAAAAAGCAAAGGTTTGTTTGTATAGCTTGCTATGACTCACCACATATGCTATTTGACTTTAATGGGGGCTGCATATGATTAGCCAGCCTAAAAATTAAGACCTTATTATGTGTAGTCTGGAACTCTAAGCATATGACAGTTTTTCAGGAACTTTGAATTATTTTAGATCAGATCAGCTTTGGGACATAAAGGTAGATTAAGGGTTTTGTGTGCTTTTTTTTTCCCTAGCAGTGAAATTTCTGTTGTCACCTTATACTTGTATCGCATAGCTGAGGTTTCATTCACTGTTTTTCTTCCAAAATGTTTGATGCTTTATTGCCCAAGGATTCTTACCTCTCATTACATATCAAGTATTTTCGCTTTTAAAGAGTTGTAATGTTCTTGAATGATTGTTGTCACAGAATCATAGAAATGTAGAATGCAGCTAACCTCAAGAGATCATGTAGGCGGCCAGATCAGATATTTGATAGGATCAAATACAACTGCACTGTCTCATACTGAAACATTTCTAATTTGTTATTGTAGACTTCCATAATAAGGTTTTCATCGTCTCCATTGGCAACATGTTCCAGTATTTTACTTCACTTGAAGTTTGAAAGCTTGTTTCTAATGTTTATTTCCAGGCTCATGTATTGCAAATTAAACCACTTACTTTCTGCTCTGTACTTTGAAGAAAGGGGAGAATGATAAATCACTAGCTTTTTTAGTTTTTTTTTCAAGGTGATTATGCTGATCTACTTCTCCCATTTTTGTTTTGTAGTGCATGCAAGCTCAATTCTTTCAATCCTTTTTTGTAAGTCATTCTTTCTCAGAGGATTGTCATTTTTTTCTATATATTTTGCAACATCTTTCTTAAAATCCAGTGCAAAGACTACTTCAGCTAGGGCACTTTGTTTTGCTGAGTAGAATGAAAATTCTTGTATAAGCAAGATTCCTGGGTACAACTTCTCAACTTACTGAAAAAAATTCACATTGCAAGTTTTTATTCTGACTTTATACACTCTTCAGTTTGTCATGCTAGCTCATGGAAGTAGCACCATTAAGGAAAAGTAAAGTATATGTAGCGCAATAGATGCTCAGGCTTGTCTCTCATAGTAGGGGATTCAGTGTGCAAATTATAAGAAAATAAGAATCTGAAATACTAATGGGTGAACACTGTAATATTTTAAATATTTTTTGCTTGGAAGTTTATAATAGCATTACAGTTCTGTAAGTCTTCCATTTCTTCTGAAACCCACTCACTCTTTCTAACACATGTAAAGCATATTTGACATTTATAATAATGGAATGATTAGGCATGTTACTGACATCAAGGTTTAAGGGACTGGGTGACATAGGGAATTTATGTTCCACTTTAATCCATTTATCGGCCTCCTCTGGGACCTGTTTTTAAATCTAACTCAAGCCATACCAATCTCGGGGAAAAAAAAACCTGCCTAATCCAACAGCCTGGAAAACACGTAAATGTAAGACATTGTTGTCTAAGCTCCCCCAAAGCCCCTTTTTAGTAAGGAAAATATTAACGATTTATATGATGACATTCTCTCTGGAATCATATGGCTACTTGTTCAGAGCTAGCATTTTTCAGTTCAAGAATCAAGAGAGAAGATGATACAGATGGATTATTTGAGCCACTAATAAATGAAATATAAAAGGATGTAATTCCAGAGCAGTAGTCATTAATGACTTTGCACATCAAGTCAATTTTCATTTCAGTTTTAAAAAGAAAAAAAAAACATCTTTCTAGATTGATAGTGGTTTTTTTTTGGTCAGGGAGGAAAGGTTTGAGTGTACTTACATCATGCAATTGTCTACAGTAAAACTAAAATCAGTTGTTTCAAAGATATCCAAAGTGGCAATGTAGATTGCCTAAACTTAGGCAGTCTTGAAGTAGGTCTCCCATTCGCCTGTAATAAAACAGTTGCCCTTTCTCTCCTATAAACTAAGTGAAACTGCCACTTGGTTAGTAGTAAGAGAGGTATAGGACTGGATTCTGTTTTTACATACCCTGGTATGATTCCAAAATTATTTAATTGGAGTTGAAGAGATGTAAGGATGTTCAGAATCAGGCACATTGTACAACTTATATTGATGTAGTTGGTTACCTTTACTAATATAAGGAATGATAACATAATTATTACCATAACTTGATATTTGGCATTGGTATTCAGGAAAATATCTGGAGAAATTCAACTCAGGTGCTGGTGCAAGGAACTGTGTATTTTACATGTTCATTCAGAATAATTTTCTGCCTACCAAGGTGCCAATCTCAGGGTTTAAAGATGAAAAATATGCTCCTGTTAGTCAAATATTTATGAGTAGAACACAATGTATTTAAACTTTGTTGACCTTTATATAGTTATGAGATATATATCATCACTTGGTTATCCTTCCCGTTTATCAGGTCTGGAAAAAGTAAAACAAGAGGTTAAGTAGTCCCTAAGGGTAGGTTAAAATGTAGGCTACTGCCATGTTCCATGGCTTTGGTATACCTAGTGTCTTTCATGGCAGGTTGATGAGACTGCTCGAAGCAATAAAGTAGCTTGCTAGATGATGCCATTTAAGAAAAAAATAGTTTAAAAAATGAGTTTACTGTTGCCATATTTAGTATTGTGACTGTAAAGTTTGTATTTGATAATATTTGTGTTAGATCTACAAAGCCTAACTCTTGCTTTTCTGTTTAAGCAGTTGCGTTCAAAATGAGTTCAAAATATAACCTGACTTGCTAATACATTGATAGGTTCTTTCTGATTTGAAGCCAGAAGGAAAGCCACTATGGTGATCTAGTGTGATCTCCTGCATAGCATACGTCTTTTCAAAACAAAACAATAACCAGAAAAATCTTTAACTTCTGATTTAATATCATGCAGAAATGCAAGAATCTTGCTAAGTTCTTTATAGTTAATTACTTCCACTGTTGACTGGAAGTAGCCTCATTTGAACTTGTCTAGCTTTATTTTTTTTGGTTTTACTTATTTTCGTTATGGCTCAATTTCCTGATTTTGGTAGGTTGTGTGCTAGGTTTATCAATTGAAAATCAGCGTTGCTGCTCACAGTATTATCCTTTGTAACTACCAGGCCCTCTTTGGCAAAAGGAGGAAGGTAATGAAATAGGAGAATTATTATAAAATGAAAAATGAAGCCTGTCAGAGAAGGATATCAGAGAGAACCCAAGACAAGTATCCCAGACAACATCTGGTGTCTGTGAAGCTAAAAGAGGCAGCTGAAGGGGACAGAAATGGTACTGTGATCTGTTCCATTTTTCTAGCCCTGTTTGGTAAAGATATCCTACTTAAAGATAAAGGTGGTAATGCCCCACTTGTTTTAAACTGGTGCCTGGATCACAGGAGATGGAAGAGTGTCGATTGCCATAACGTCCCTGGTCTCTTGTCTTTCCTTCTTTCTGCTTGCCCTGATGTTTCCATGTAGTGACCAGTACCAGCAGTGACTAAAAGGAGTTGATCCATGGACATTAAGCATTCAAAACATCCTGTGGTGAATTTTACTATAGATACTTACTTGTGCTTAGGAGTCTTTGAGACAACTGTTGCACTAGTTTGTGTGCTAAGAAAGAATGTTTAAGCTATCATGTAATTTTAAAGTTAATCCAAGTGGAAGCAAATTTACTTGTTTAAAATGGATATGGGTTTTCTTGAACCTTCATAGAGGTTGGAATCCAGTTGTCCAGATGATCATTACTATGCTATCCCTGAATTTCTAAATGTAATTGAAATTAGTTGAATCTCATGGAGTTCAACAAGGGGAAATGCAGTCGTACATCTTGGGAGGCATAATGCCAGACACCAGTGCATGCTAGGATCCTGCTGTCTTGCAAGCAGTTTTGCTGAGAAGGATGTTGGGGTCCTGCTGTACAACAAGCTGACTGTGGGCCAGCAGTGCACCCTCATGGCAAAAATGGCCAACAGTAACTGCATTGAGAGGAGCATCACCATCAGGCTGAGGGAAGTGATTTTTCCTCTCTACTCGGTGCTGGTGAGGTTGCACATGGAGCCCTGTGTCCAGTTTTGGGCTCCCCAGTACAAGAGAGATTCAGATTTACTGGAGCTAGTCCAGTGCAGACCCACAAGATGATTAAGGGACTGGAGCATCTCTCATATGAGGAGAGGCTGAAAGAACTGGGACTGTTCATCCTGGAGAAGAGAAGGCTCAGGGGAAATTGTGTCAATGGGTATAAATACCTGTTGGGAGAGAATGTAGAAGAGGGAGCCAGACGCTTCTCGTTAGTGCCCGCTAACAAGACAGGAGGCAATGGGCACAAATTAAAATGGATGAAATTCCATCTGAACGCAGGAAAACACTTTTTTACTGTGGGGGTGGTCAAGCACTGGAACAGGTTGCCCAGAGGAGGTTGTGGAGTCACCATCTGTGGTGGTTATTCAAAAGCTGACCAGACACTGTCCTGGAGAGCTGGCTTTAGGTGACCCTGCTTGAGCATGGGAAGTTGGGCTAGATGAGGGTCCTTCCAATCTAAATGGTTTTGTGATTCTGTGCAATTTGAGTGATGAAAGAGAGATGGCTTTAGGAAAAGTCAGTGAAGTATGTTTTGTTTAAACGCACTTAGAGTTACCAAGTTCTTACAACTAACAGCACAGTATTTTACTTCTAGCTCTTTGTCCTTAGCATAAGCATAGCCCTTATTTTTAAGGTGTTTTTAAGCACTGTATTTTTCTTCCAGTATTTATATTTAGTACACCACTTAGGCCTAATTTCTAGGAGATCAGAACTGTTTAATTCCTTATGCATCTTTGATTTATTGTATCCAAATAAAATTCAGACTTTTTTTGGGGAAAAAAATACAATTTCAGGGACACTTCTGTGTAACAAGCTGAAATGGGCTTTAGTTAAAGTGGACAGCTTATAAACCAGGTCTGCTGCATTGCATAGTTAGTCGTATGTTAATTATTAGAATGGATATAACTGTGTGTGATGCTGTACTTGCACTCTGTACTTTTCAACATAGCTGATTGCTCTAGGTGAAATTGGTGATTTGCAGGATTCCAAAAAACTTGCTCAGAATACACTTGATTATTTCTGCACTACACTCATTTACAGCACATGAAGGATGTGGATCTGTTAGAATGGGTCCAGAGGAGGGCCACGAAGTTGATCAGAGGGCTGGAGCACCTCTCCTATGAAGAAAGGCTGAGAGAGCTGGGGTTGTTCAGCCTGGAGAAGGGAAGGCTCGCAGGTGACCTTAAGAGGGCAGATTTAGATTAGATGTTAGGAGGAAATTCTTCACTCAGAGGGTGGTGAGGCACTGGAACAGGCTGCCCAGAGAAGCTGTGGATGCCCCATCCCTGGAGGTGTTCAAGACCAGGTTGGATGGTGCCCTGGGCAACCTGATCAAGTGGGTGGCATCCCTGCCCATGGCAGGGGGGTTGGAACCAGATGATCTTTAAGGTTCCTTCCAACCCAAGCCGTTCTATGATTCTGTGATACATAGAAATATCTGAGGTGTGCATCTATACAGAGTGATATAAATGGATGTGAGTTCCTCTTTCTGTACTTTTTGCTGGTCAGTGTGAGTCAGCTCAGGTCCAGAAGCCAGGTAGTAGTGTTAGTGTGGTAGTTCGTTAATCAAAATCTTCTGCTTTTGCAGGTCTTACCCACAGTGGCAGAGCATCTGGCAAGCTTGGATATGTGGCTTCCTCTGACCACCTCAGAATGTGGGTAAGATGTGTGATTTCTGTACCAATCTATGTAGACATAAATGGCGTGAGTTACTCACTGAGTGAGAAAGGAGTTTGCATAGCTTTGGTAAAAAATAATCAGAGAACTGTATGTCAAAGCTTTTGGCCAAAATTTGATGTTGTAAACTGCAACTGAAAATGTAAATAGATAAGGATTTGATTATGCAGTCCTCACAAGACCAAAGTTTCCACTGATTATAACAGTAAATATTTGTGGCAAAGGTTAAAATTCCTGGAATTAATATTTGTAAAACTTCATGATAAATTTTAAAAGCTAGAACTTCAGCATTTTCTTTGGCTATTTCAGGCTGCTCATTTGAGGAACTGGAGAACTGTTCCCTAGTTCTAGTAACAATTCAGGCTGATGATTAATTGGAATATTCATTCTATTAATTTACAGATGTGTATGATGTGTCTTTTACATGCCACAAGGCTTTCTGTGAATACATTTGGAGAATTAACCCTTCTCTGAATCCTAACATTAAACTCCACACCCAAACTTAGGTTAGTTTAAGGTTTTATGGAAGAAAATTCTGCAAAATTGACTTTTTTTTTTTCCCATGGAGTTTCCATATACAGTGGTGAAACTATAAAAGTTAGTCTAAAAGAATTTTTATTTCAAAACTGAACAAAATTAAGGACGGGAAAAACACTAGTACACTGGAAAAAGAAACATTTTTTAACAACAACAAAAAAAGTGAATCCAAAATATGAGCCAGCAGTGTGCCCTGGCAGCCAGGAGGGCCAACCGCACCCTGGGGTGCATCAAGCACGGCATTGCTAGCCGGTCGAGGGAAGTGATTGTCCCGCTCTGCTCTGTGCTGGTGCGGCCTCACCTCGAGTACTGTGTGCAGTTCTGGGCACCACAGTACAAAAAGGATGTAAAACTGCTGGAGAGTGTCCAGAGGAGGGCGACGAAGATGGTGAAGGGCCTAGAGGGGAAGACGCATGAGGAGCGGCTGAGGTCACTTGGCCTGTTCAGCCTGGAGAAGAGGAGGCTGAGGGGAGACCTCATCGCAGTCTACAACTTCCTTGCAAGGGGGATTGGAGGGCCAGGCGCCGACCTATTCTCCTTAATCACCAGTGATAGAACCCGCGGCAATGGTGTCAAGCTGAGGCAGGGGAGGTTTAGGTTGGACATTAGGAAGAGGTTCTTCACTGAGAGGGTGGTTGCACACTGGAACAGGCTCCCCAGTGAAGTAGTCACTGCACCAAGCCTGTCTGAATTTAAGAGGCGTTTGGACTGTGCACTTAGTCACATGGTCTAAAATTTTGGGTAGACCTGTGCAGTGCCAGGAGTTGGACTTGATGATCCTTATGGGTCCCTTCAAACTCGGGATATTCTGTGATTCTGTGAAAATCTTTCCATGTTTTTGGTTGGTTGTTTAATCCCATTCCAGTCATTGTTCTTGACAGTGAAATGCCACAGAAAAGAACATTGGTTAAGGAAGTTTTAAGTAGTAATTATAATCTTCCTGTTTATTGAAGTGAGGGACAGGACAATGAAAAGGAAACTGCTTCAAATCAATCCCTACTAATTTAAAGTATTTATAGAATCACTAATCAAAGCATGATTCATGCAAACCTTGGGAGAATATAATGTTGTAACATATGTGCGTTTATTTGCAAGTATAAGCTTTCTTAGGTAGTTTCCTATGTTTCTTAGGTTTCTTCATGGTTAGAACTACCACTTATCTGTCCCCGTTATCACACATAGTGATCTTTACTGAAAAACTTAGCCCCGAATCAATAATTTCACAGACTAGGAAAGTAAAACAGAATGTAGTCCTTTGAATGAGAGTCATGTTAGTTGACGATTTGGTAAAAATAGCGTTATACTTGTCTTCTAAATAATACTGCAGAAGTCTCTTGTAAATCCTTTAGCAAGTTTTTCTAATCCTTTACAAGTTGTAAAATCATAGCTGAAAGGCAGGCAGAAAAGGAATGTGCAACTAAGACATCTGTTATTGTTATATCAATGATGATATATAACCAGATCTGAAGTAATAACATTTTAACAAGGACTAGAGTCTTATCCAAAACAAGATCTCATCCACTTCCACGTCTTCATTTACTGCATTCATAAGAATGAAGTGAAGTTTATAATTGGGAAATCTTATCAATTAGTGCTTGTAGGACATCACAGGTATACTACAGTCTGGTTTAGATTAATGGATTTGCAGCCAAGCCATATCTTAACAGATAGAGGTATCTGTAAACCATCTTCAACGTAATGTATTTGTGTGCTGCTTATAAAACAGTATTCACCATTATGAGGTACAGTGATGCTATGTTTTGTAAATTCAGCTCTGGGAAATTTGTATACTATTAATGTATTTTCTAGCCCATTAAGGACAAGCAGCATATTATGCTCCATTTAATAAAAGATTTACAAGTCACTTGTATGGAGGGTTATTCAAGTACCATTTTGGGGTGTAGAGGCAGCTATCTTTTACAGATGTTTTGTTATTGTGTTGATTTTAAAACACATTCTTAACTACATTTTAGTGCCACATAAGATCCAAAGGGTTAAAATTTCAACTTGTTTGATACAAAGCTACAAAACTGTTAAATAGTGAAACAGCTTGGAAATGGCAAAGAACTTTCCATCTGTACTGGGAAAGGAGGGATGGGGAGAAAATACACATTTTTTTAACCTGTTGCCACACTTTTCAGCCATGTGTTACTAGAAACAAAAATAAGCAGTGGAAGAAATACTTGTGTATTTGTTTCTTTCCTTAAAGCCTTTTGTTTTAATCAACAGTAAAATGGTTAATGGTGCATTTTAGTATATTTCAATACCTATTCATCCCATTAGCTAGTTAGCTCTTCATTTTTCTGACTTCAATGTGGAATTAATATGAACTGAAAAAATGAGACCTATGTGCCGTTGCTCTATATGATTAAGAGTGGAGGCTGTGGCTTTATTCAAATTATGTAGCCCAGGGGAATTGGTCCAAAAAGTCCCTGGCATTTGGTGCAAAAAGCCCATGATCCAAAAACTACCTGATAGCGCTTTTAACCTTAATACTTAATACTTAAGCTTTAAAGTTATCTAACTTCTAGTTTACATTGTGTTACTGACACAGCACTATTATATTTTATTCCTACTTTTGTTATTATTTATTATTTTAAAACATCTTTGTATATAGGTCTTTTAGGCCTTTTACCAAGTTAGATTGTTACTGGAATTGGAAAAATTGATTAGTTGCCTATTGAAAATTCTGCTCTGTTTTTCTTTGTGGGAGAAGACAAAATATATTGCTCTTTACCTTAGGTGCAGGCAACTCAGAAGTGTATTGTGTGTGTTTTTCTGTCTTTTGCTATGGATCATGCATTAGTATATATTAATACTGAGGCAACATGTGCATTTGTTTTCCTGCAAATGTATTCCAGTTCAGAGGGATACCTACTTCTTATTGTCTGAAGCCAAGATGTACGTCTCGCTTTTTTCTTGAAAAGCATTGTATTGTTATGACGCTATGCTTTAAAAAAAGCAGAATATACCTACCTTTGTCTGTTAAAAATAGTTGCAAATGCTGCTTCACTTCTGGAAGAACTGTTAAACAGATCCTACTGGAAGAGTACCCAGGGGTCTAGTATATATTTGGGTATATTAGATACATTCACATTCGTGAAATATTATTAGAGACAGAAACCCTACTAGGACTTGTGTAACCATGGGAGATTAACTTCCCAGATACAGAATGGAGAACAAATGTTGCTGTTGATGTCAGAATCCAGTTACATGTATGTGATGGCTGACATTTTTTTCAGTGTATTGTCACTAAATTTGTAAGATGTGATGTTGTTCTGAAACTTAATTTGTAATGTAAAGAAGGCATTTATAAATTAAGATTAAAACACGTCTAAGGAGACAATAGGTATTACTGAAAAGGAAAATAACAGATGCGGGAATAATATTCTTCAAGGAGTGTTTCAGGGGGGTAACTTATTTAATATTTTCATGAATGGCACTGGCACAAAAAATATGTGCTAAAAACAAAGTGGTAGTTGTTCTTGCAGACAAGAGCTAGGCTTTTATGCAAAAATATTTTACTGCTGGCTGACCTTGAAGTGTGTAGTAGTACAAAATGGGCTGAAAGTCTGTAACACGAGGTGAAAATAACAAGATTTTTTGCTACAAATTACACCTTCTTGACTGTAAAGGTAAAGAGCTGGAGGTTCTGGTGGATCCGACATATCCACAAGAAGTAAAGAAGGTAAGTATTGATTCCATTGTACATGAGGTTGGTACGTCTGAACATCTGGAATACTGCGGTGCATTTCTGGTTATCTAAAAAAAAAAAAGATGAGTTCAGCTGAGATGGGTGCAGCTGAACAGAGTGAGGTAGAGCCACAATGCTAAGCTTAAGTTTAGCCCCTAAACGTAAGAGGTTAGCCTGCTTAGTCTAGTAAAACAAAGACTGGAAGGTGGTACAATAGTCACCTAAGAAAATATCGATGGGCAATAAACCACAAGGTGGGAAATGACCTGTTTAAAACATATGGCAGTTATCAAAAGAGCAAATTATCATAAACTGGGCCATTATTAAATGTGAACTGAAAAATTATGTTTCTGCCTATGAAGTGAAAGATGCACCTAAGTTTCTTAATTGTTCTATGTGTGTTCTTTTATTTCAGTCTTTTTCTCTCTCTTTCAGTAGATAAATGTCACTTAGCTGTCATTTGTAAGTACCAGGAACAATTATGTACAATCTAAATGTTTACCTAGGTTAAGCACAGAGAGCTACTTGAACTTGTTATGTTCTTTTCCTACTGTGAAGCTGCTCACTGGCCCTCAGTGAAATCCAGTTCCTGTTGTATGGAGAGCTAGCTGTTCCAATGCCTTTCTCATTTTATTTTAAGAGCTTAGTTCCGCTGATGGACCAAAATTTACTTCTTTCCTAGGATTTGGCTTGCTTTGTACAAGAAACTCATAATGAAAAAAGTAGAAGACACACCTCGAGTCTTCTTCCTATGCTTGTCCTGATCCAGTTCTCTGTTGTGCATGAATGCTGAACTCCTCTCTAGAGTAATTTTTCCTTTGTTCATGGTCAGTTAGTATATGTTTGGCAAAAACAACCTTTTTTTTTTTTTTTTTTTCTTCCCCAAGAGAAAAGATAATTAAACGTTGTTAATTATTCAGATTCAGAGCTACAGGAATATCATTTAAAAATTTACTGGCTACCATTTTTAGCCCAAACCAACTTTTAAGATGTAGAAAACTCCTGCTTGAGTTTCATAGTACTATAAGTAGAACGAACCCAAAGTTTTATTACACCATAATTTGTCTTGTAATTGTCTCACATTTTTAGTTTGTTTGTCAACAGACTTGACTTTAAAGAAATACCGGAGGAGGATTGTAAATAGAAGTAATATCTTTTATTAGACCATTTGGCATATTTGGAAAAGTTAGGCTTGCAGGCACACAAGCCGCTCTTCCATGCGTGAAATAGCAGCAAAATAAAAGTTGAGAACAGTTGCTCAGAGATAGCAGACATACATCAATTCAAACATCTCTAAAAAAAAAGCAGTTAGTACTTGTGGAAGGGACAGGATGATAAGGGGGTGGGGGAACAGGAGAGAAAGACGGAGGTACTTCCTCTAGGGAAAAAAGACATTGTTTATAGCATGTGGAGCACAGAGAGGTTAGTCTGGGAGGGAAAGAAGGGGGATTAAAATGTGCTATAAAACCACTCTCTCTTGCATCCATGATTTTTGGCAACCAGTAGAGTTACAAGTTTCGATTACCAAGATTTCAATGATGTTTGTAGGTTTTACTTGGGCATAAGGACCTAGAGTCTGAGCAATCAGAGAGGACTGAGAGATCAGAAATATGGTGATCAGTGTTTTGCTTTTGGCAGATGAGCATTTTTTTTCTTTATAGACTGTGTCAGTTCACTCTGGTACGTAGTTTTTGCTTAGTTTTACATGCATCGTAGTTATCGTGATGGCAAGTTACTCGGATAAAATGTATTACGTTCCTGAAGGTACAGTTGTAGAACTGAAAAATAGCAGTGGTTCTGTTGAGAGATTATTTATTACAGTAATAATACAGCGGTGTTGTCAGATTTTACGTTTCTTGCTCAGATATGGTGTTCATCCATTCAGTGTGTTTGGACCATCCTTAGGATGTTTCTGATGGTGAGTTTTCTGAGGTTACAGACTGTTCAAAGGCCAAGGTTGTTCCTGGAACACATCTTCAAAGTGGCATCTTCTTCTAGAAGTGCTTAAAATTGGTTAATTATTTTCTGTTTAGGTCCTGAGTACAAGGTTATCTGACAGCTGTAATTCCCTATGTCTCTATGTCCCTATATCTCTTTCAAAAAAAAAAAAAAAAAGATCTTTCTATAGAAGTGTGCTTGGTGACTAAAAGTCTTCTTTGGATGGATGAAACAGGTATTACAAGATTCTTCTTCAGAGTGAATGGGATGGCATCTGAGGATGCCCGATTTGTGTGCGTGTGTGTTTCGGGTGGCTGCAGGTTTATGGAGTTAAGTTTGTTAATCTGTGGTTTTGTATGCATTTTAGTTTATAGATTACCATCTTTGATGTTGACCTTAATATCTAGGAAAGGATCTTAGTATATGTCTCTTTCAGAGGCAGTTTCTCAAAAGAGTCATAATTGATGAATTTGTGATTGCAATTAGTGAGGAAGTCCAATTTTCTGTTCATGGTGATGAGGATGTTATTCATACGTCCTATGACATATGGACCTGGTGGTGCATATCTAGTGGTGAGTAGTTGTTCTTTTATTTAGCTCTGGAAGCTGCTGCTTCTGTTAAAGACACAAAAAAGGGTTTGTGTGCCCAAAAGTTTATCCAGTATTTTCAACAGTGCCAGCTGCCCTAATCCTGCTTCTGTCCGTAGACCATCTTGGTTACAACAAAGTACTGTGGGAGAAATAAAACCTTTCTGCCTTTCAAGCCTCTTTTTTCTTAGTTTATCTGCACTCAAGCTGACCTTTGCTAGCTCTGTTTCTAATTCTCCTCATATACTCATTTTTAGTAGGGGATATATGTTGTAAGTAACCAAGGTCAAATTTCTGAGCCCTTGTATGTTAACCCAATGATTTCTAGACCCCTTTAATCCTTTCCTACACCAGCAGCTGTAGTAATAAGGGTCAAGGGGCTGCTAGGGATTGAGGTCATTAACTTTTTGGTTGTATTTATTCATTTTGTTGGTGTTTTTCACTGATCAGTATTAATGAATATTATCCACTTAGTTAGAACAGCATTTGACCTTTCCAGCAACATGGATGTTTGGTTTTTAAGTTTATTTTCCTTTGACTAAACTAATGCTGCTTTTTAGATATGGAAAGAAATTCTTTCACTTCATCATGCTGTGAACTGTCTGTCTGTTGGGTTGAATACCTCATCATTAATGTGTATAAAGTCACATCCCACTGAAGGAATGGAAAAACTCCACTGATTTCAATGAAAGCTTTTAGGGCTACCATTGATATTAATGATAATTTAATGCGCAAGGACTTGGATCCTTGCTGCTTGCAACGAGTAAACTGCTAGGTTTTATGTTACCGCTTAAAAACCAACTGTGTCATTGCTTTAGCATGTATTTATGTTCAGTTCTTTTTTGTTTCATAGCACCATCAGAATACACAGTCTGACTGTTTGGGTCTATCACTGTTTTGTAAACGTGGCAGAATGGTGAATGCACACCATTACATAACATGCAGGAAAAACAGAGAGTTCACGTCCGTCGGTTTGAGTCTTCAGCTGCTCCAGTATAAATGTTAAGCTAAACTGTTAGATTCTTTTCTACTCAAGTTTCCATCATATCTACCCAAGGAAAGCTAAGGACAGTTGGGATTAGAACATAGCCTGAAAATTGACAAATTTCTGCTTTTATGAACTCAAGCAGAAACCGCATACCACACAGTAGACCCCTAACTGACTGTGTCATGCTTTTAGCACTCATTCTTCTCTTGTAGTTAAAGTAGTTTGGTGTATGCTTTAATGTTCGAAGTATTCTCAGCTGCTACTGGTGAGAAGCAATTTCTGCACAGTGAGGAGGAAAGAGTTTATCGGACTTGGTGTTGCTTTTAGTGATATGGATGCTTGCTCACTAGGTATTGTACTGGGATCAGCTAACTCATTTCATTAAAAAGTCCTTTAGGTGGTAGTTATATTTGGTTACCACTGAGTTGATGTGGATCTGAACCAGAAACACAGAAGTGAAAGGCTTTCTATCCTACTAACAATTTCCTGAGCTTTCCATTCTCCTATATTAAGAGGGGTTTTTATAGAGTGGAAAAATGCCCCATCATAAAGCTGTAAGGTTAAAACTACAGCCCCTCTCCCTTCCCCAACACTCCTTAAACTATGGATCTTGTTTGCTATGGGAAGTGAACTGCAGGAGGAAGCCAGATGGCAGCTGTATTGAGCTGCTGCTTTGTTGTGCAGGATGGGTGCCCCTCCTCCCTTCTCCAAAGCAAATGTTGATTCACGAATGAGGGGTTTATATATCTGAATGAGGGATTCATATGATTTTTTTTTTTGTGTGTCTGCTCTTTTAATAGTTTGCAAAAGAAACTGCTCGTGTGCTCATAATAAGAAACAGTTTGAGACGTATAGGTGGCAAAGTTGTATAATTTTAAGGTGAACTTTGTGAAATGGTACACATAGCCATGCTTATTTTATTGCTCTCAGTTAAACTGCCTGAAGTGCTGCATGAGCATAGCATGCTTCTTGTAAAACATATTCCAAGGAGAAAAAATGTTTTATATTTTATTTTAACATAGAATATAATTAATTTGTCAGTAATGGACTAAAAAAAGTGAACTTGATAAAATATGTTTAAATAAACAAATTTCTAGCCAGAGAATGATTATTAAATTATAACAGGGAAGATACGTTTGATGGGCCTGATTTACTTCATAGAATCTGCAGCAAATCTTTGAGTGCTTCATGGATCTTAAAAACATTTATTAAAATTCTACAAATTAACTTGCTTATCTGGGCTTACCAGTGATGTGCTCACATATATTGTATAGAACCATAAACTCTGCAGTCCTTGGAAGCTAATCCTTAAAGTTGAATTTTTTTTGTATTTCTTCATACAACAAAATTACATGTAAGTTTATATACTTTTTAACTGCTGGCAGACATGTTTGATTGTCATTATATTTGTGATGCAGAATAATTAAGAGTTTTAAATTTGCAAGTGTGCCAAATTGGATCTTCAGCTAAGATCACACATGTACATAGTATAAGGTTTGTAGGATATTAACTAGAAGTTTGTTTCTTTCCTTGATGGCTAAGGTCATCTTCTTGTAAATCCAAGAACAATGAATAGATATAACAAGAGGAGCTCAACATAAGCACTTTTTTCTAAGTATCCAGTGCTGAATTCTGTCTGGCACGATTGTCAACAGCATGTTCCAGATTCTGTCTTTTGCCATAAACTGCTTTCTAAGCACAATGGAAATAGCATAGAAACGTAAGAATTAGGAAATTGTGTTATTAACAAGCTGCATTTTTAACCACCATGGGGGATTTATTTAGACTGCCTAGTGTGCTTCAGAATGTGTTTTTTAATGTAAATAGCTACTAAGAAAAAATTCAGATCCTCAGATGAATGTCAGAAATGAGCCTTAACAAAATATTTTTAAGAATCTATACCAAATAAAGCAATGCGGTTTTCCCTGTTCTTTCTTCTCTTTCATGCTGTCTTTCTCTCCTTTCTGATGTCAGTTTATATCTTTTATAATGCAGATATAAGATGAGAGAGAAAGAGGGAATAACTCTGTAGTACAGGTGGAAACAGTTAAAAGAACTGGGTTGGAATTTTAAAACTGATATTCCTCCGTCTCAACATACCACATTAAAAAGTAGTTTGGGGTGCCTGGCATCTTCATGACTAGTAATATAAGTAAATATCAGCAGTATTCAGGATCATTCAGAATTGACATGCATATGGTTTATATATAAATATAAATAAATAAATACATATCAATGCATTCGATGTCTTTGTGTATATTACAGATCTATAATAGACAGACATATATGTTGAAATCTATGTTTCACATCAAACCTCTACAGTATGCTTCATGAGGGAGACAAGACCCATGTGTTTTGCAGAAGCTTTTAAAGCTGTTTCATTTATTTTATTAGCCTTTAATGAATGTAATTAGAACCCAAGTAATTAAATGCAATTGTGCTCAGTATGTTCCTGTTGTAAATTGCCCTAAACAATGTGCATGGTGTGAACAAATTTGTGGGATTAATAGAGGATAGATAATGTTTTTGGATAGTATTTCACACTAAACGGCCGCAGAGAGAAACAAAGAAGCTGGCGCAGTGTCATTAATCTTAGTCAACTGGCAGTTCTGGTGTAATTTGCATGACTTAGGCAGTGACACAAGATGGGGCTAGCTTGGGATGGGTGTTAGATCACTAGGATACATATGTATTTATTTCCCTTTAGTGCTCTGATTTATAAGTAGAAAGAAGTTTGTTTGAAGAAACGGATTCATTCTGTTTTCATCTTTGTTTTTATCTTAGATTAATAGAATTACTGGCAGTATATTGTATGTGTTCCTTTGTTTTTATAGTTAGCATATTGGTTTATGGATATTAAAAAACATCTGTGCATCCTTGTCATCACAGAAGAAAGGCAGATGTGCTGTGATTGGATAGTGTGTTGCTAGTGGAATAGATATTTTTCTTTACTTTGCCTGTTGTGTCTTGTTTTCTGGCTTAAAGAATATCAGAATACAGTAAGATATATCCATATTTGTTTCTGAAAAACATTATAGTACTTGTAGTTAGAATATACATTTTCATTCTTCATTCCCTTTATCCATATATTTATTCTAAAAATCTTTGAGTGTATATAACCTGATTGAGCAGAAGTGTAACTCGACAACCATAAAATGCTTGTTATATTTTAGTAGAGTAATAAATTCGCACAAAATAGTGGTGACCACTGTAGTTCATTTTCACAAGAATTTTTAAATGCCCTGGTTTGAGTTATTTTAAATGTTCTTAGAAACAGTTGGCTGGAAATGCCTCTCAAAGTGAACTGGTTTGCTGAAAGAAATATCCCATTAGTTTGCAATATTAGAAGAATGAATCAAATTTAAGTTGCATCTTCTTAGATGAGTATTTCTGTCCCAGACCCTAACACTGTTTTCAAAATAGTTCCCATAAAAGGCTAAGCTTTCTATACAGGACACGGTCACTTTTCTTTTGGAGGTGACCATACTCCATAATTGATCTTGACCCATTCCTTAACACCAAAATCTCCCTATAAGCATATTTACTTGTATATTATCCACTGAGTTTTTTGACTTAACAACTGTGCCAAAAACTTTTGTGCTGAACTTACTCATGTAATGTCTCTGGAAGTCGTTATTCTGTTAAATATGTCGCTTATGCACACCTAATCATGTTGTGATGCTACCATGGTATTAACTTAGTAGTGTAGCAAAATTGAATGATGAAAAAATGGGGGATCTTCAGAACCCCTTAAGACTTTGCAGTCCTGACAGATAAACAGGAAGGGATTCCTGGTTCAACAGTATCTGGATCTTTTAATTACAAAAATTTTCCACACAGGAAGATTGCACTTAATCAGGTCTGAGGAATAGTGACATAGGGTGTTCTGAGGCTGTTCTGAGCTAAGTAGTTTCCTGTTGTGCACATCCTATTAGCTGTATTTCTTATACTTGTAAAAATTATATTTAATTAAAGCTATTTCATTTTAGCTTCATTTATTTTAAAATTACAAGTTAAATAATAAAAAGAAGGACTTTAAAATATAAATTGCATGGACAACTTAAGTCCTCTTAACTGGTTTGATAACGATAAAACACTTATGTTTATATCACTATAAAACAATATCGTAATCATACTTTTAATACTGTAATGTACTAATTCTGTAACTATTAGGCACTGATGTATAGCCATGCTGTTATCTGTTTGCTATGTTACAATATTAAGTGCTTATGGAAGCACTATGCTACTAGTATGAAGCAAACAGGTATATTCCAGTGAAATGTGAAAACAACACAATTTTAATACAATAAGGTAATAATTTATAAGGTAAATATAACAACAAATACTGACGATGTAAATTTTCAGGCATTCAGTTAAGCCACCTAAATCTGAAGCTGATTTGTCACTAACTAATTGCCTTGTCTTCTGTACTGCGAGTAAATAGTGCAAAAGTAAGTGACTTTGGATTAAACATATTAATAATTCTACATTTGAAGAAAAAAACATTAGCAGTCTATCTGTAATGATGAAGAGGTTTATGTTGGCATTAAAATTAATTTACTTGTAGCAATTTGGAAAAATATAAAAATATAAATATAAAATATAAAATCTTCTACTGTGAATTTTAGTAAAGGAAAAAAAGAGTACTAGGATAGTAGGATGAAGTAAATGGAAATGTACCACTGTGTGGTACATCACCCAGCTAACCTTAATTTTGATGTTTCCCGACTCCCATCAACACATTCTTAATTTTGTTTCTTTAACAAGACTAAATTAAGAAGCTCTGAGTATTAATAGTAATATTCCCTGATAACCTTTTCATTTTGGAAGTGCAATTAGATTAGTAGTTCTATCTTCATTCTGTAGAGTTTTAGTCCATCAGAACTTCACTATACCCAGGGAATTATACTACTCTAGATATGTTGCAGTGAAGTAGAGGATGTGGCCCTGTTGGTACACAAGCACAGTCTGATTTTTTTTTTCTCTTCATATGGTACAAGTAAATATGATTTTATTTTCCAATAATGCAAGTTTTGGAGATACTGGACAGCTGTACAGATGACTAGCTGTTGTAGAGACCTCTGCTTTCATTGAAATGTCCTGAAGTGCAGGAGCTTGAACTCAATTTGTGTCAGCTCTACAGCTGTCTCACCATACTACACAACATTTTTGGCGTTGTACCTTAGCTAAAATATATTTCTGGGGGAAATAATTCAAATGAAAACAGTATGATAATCCAAATGTTAAGTAATATTTAAGAAAGCTCTTTCCAGCATCCATGGATTTCAAACGATCTTTGCTCAGGGTTAGCAAGTACATGTTATTCTTCTCTCTTGTGAAAAAAAAAACTATTGTTATTTCTTTGATGACCAGTGTAATGTGCAAAACAGCAAAAGTAATTAATTAACAATTCATGAAAGTAGTTGACTCCTATTAATGTGCCATTGACCCAAGCAGCACTGTTCAAAATTTAAAGACCAGGGACCATAATATTTATTATGAGGTCGGGCATATCGATATAGCATTAAAATGAGTCACATTTAGTATACTGCATAGGAATTATGTTAATGCAAAAAGTGTCACAGTTGCTTAGATTTTAGGCGACAGAAAAGTTATGTGATCCAGAATTTCTTTTTTAACAATTATTCTGAAAGAATGCAGAGCAAAATGATTTATTGTATTTGTGTTTGGTGTGAGGGTTCAACAAATGTTAAGGCACAATGGTCTGCTTACGTGAAGCAATGAATTCTGTGGGAGGCAGAGACTCCCTTTTCTGCCCTTCCAATTATTATCTTAATTATTTTTGCGTAACGTTTGGAGAACTTCAGCCCTCTGGTCTATTAGAACAGATTGCTTTAAGCTGTAGACTTCTAGAAGAACAAAGTAATTTCCCCAGATTATTTTCCATTGTATTCATAATGAAAATCTTACACTCCCCTCTTCTTCCTATGTGGCCCTTTTCTTGTACTGCATGTATTTAATGTCTGTTCCATTAAATGGAGTTTTTCTGAGAGTGAGGGGATCAGAGAGGAGAAACAAGTATATCCGGCCTGTCTGTGTTCAATCAACACAGCTGTATTTGGATGTGGATAAGTTTAGAAATCAGGTGTAAGACCAAATTAGAGCTGAAAATTGAGTTCACTTTGCTGGTACTTAAAGGCAGTAGTTTTTTCTTTTGGTGATTCTATTGCTTTAGACCGTATCTGCTGTATTTCAGTTATCCAACTGAAAAGAAGCGTATTTTTGATCATGTAAGGATAGATCCTGAGTAAAATGTAATCAAATTGGAATACCATTGAGAAGTTAGGTTTAATCTGGGGCTTTTCTAGGTGTGCTATGTTAAAATGACATATGAAAGTTTCTGGGCTTCAGTTCACTCTAATCTAAAACCTGGTAATATTTTTTATGTATGAATTCACGAAAGCAAAAATGCAAGTCTCAAGGAAGCCAAACCTCCCAATTTCCCATTTAAAGATGCTTTAACTTTACATGTACAAGGCAATTCACAGATCCCCCTTAATCATGTGATTAATTCTATCACAGTTTGAGGTAAATGGGAGAGATAATTCCTTATTACACATGAAGAAGCTGAGACCACTGTTATGATTTTCCTGGATTTCACACTGATTCAGATGTCCCAGTACTGTTCTAAATCTTATTCTGCAGCTAATTTCAAACACAGTTTTACCTGAGTAAACTGAATAAACATTTTGTATCTCTTCCAAGGCATTTACACTTCAGTGGCTTTGAGGAGATTCTTAGATGTGAAACCTACAGCAAGAGGTGATTGCAACTTACGAACTTTGAAATAAATAGAATATCTAGGAAAATTAAAATTTCTTGGTGATCCTAAGTGGTAATACTTACCTGTATTTCCTGGAGTTAACAAGGTAATGATTGATCTTGTGTGCGACATTGTAGCAGGGGCCAGTTTTGTTGCTGATCTAAGTGGGGAGATTCTTTTGACGTAGTTTTGTATTCACATTGCATTTGTTTGGTACCGCCAGAGCTGATATTGCTAGCATTGTCTCATTAACTGCTTCTCACAATTCATTTTATCATTTTATGTTAGGTGGCATTTTGTATTATTTAATCTCAGTGTTAGATGTTAATCTATTATTATTGCATGTTAATCTTACCATTAGATGGTATATATTATTACGTGTTATTGATCGTCTTATAACTAGATGTCATTTCTTGTTATTAAAGTGAAGAATATCAACATAATTTAATTTACATATCAAAAAAGAGATGTCCTCATTGAGTAAGTCAAAATGCTCAAAACATTCAACTTTGACCTAAAACGGGCAAGAGTTATAGAACTTTGCTGACCACTGCAAGGATTGCTTCCTTCTCTTTTCTTTAGAACATTGACTTGATAAGAAGGGAAATGCAATAGGTTGCAGGGAGTTTTTCAACTATGTTGATATTTCAAGTGCTCCTGCACCTTGTGTAAAGGACAAATGGAATAAATAATACTAATCTGTGTTTTCTCATTGTTGTTAATACTGGAATTTTTGTTCTACCAACACGGTACTTAGATGTCTGCATGCATGTGCACACATACACACAGGAGGACACAGACAGTATTTACAACTGTGCTGAACTGTGCTGTAGGATAGCTGTACTTCTGTAGCAAGCAAATTATGAAAAGTTTTGAGGCCACATCCAATACTAATTTAAAATGGCTTCCTATTTCATTTATTTGTCATCCTTCAACAAGTAACAGTCCCCCTGGGATGCATGAGTGTAAACAGTTCAAGGGACACTCACATCTTTGTGACCAACTACTTTTTTTATGACATGCAGGTTCAAAACATTGATGTTGTTTTAATATGCTTGGGCTGCAAAATATTGATATAAATTTCATGAAAAAGCACTTTTTTTTTTTTCGTGGAAGGAATAAATTTATCACGACAAAACTCACTGGTTTTTGCACATGAATGAGATTCTTAAAAATACCTTGGAAGGGAAATCATAGTTAAATGCTCACTGTGTTTACTTTTTATCATACAATATGGACCTTTCCCTTTCTGTTGATGTGGTACAGCACTATAATTGAAAACAAAAGTAGCATGCTCAACACAATTCCAGCTCTGTCATGCTTCTTTCCCTGTGCTAGTAGATGGCAAGATACAGCCAATGGTGTCTTTGCTAGTAATTTATGAAGTCTGTTGAGGGAAAAAAATAGAAATCTACAAGTGGAAACCTTACTATATTATTCAACATATGCGATTATACATAAATAAGTTGTACATATTTGTATAATAGTTACATGGCATTTGTTTGAAATATTTAGCTTAGCAAGCCAATAAAAAGCAAAATTCATACACTTTATCCTAATTATGAAGTGCTTGACTCATCATATATAATTACTTTCAGAGTGGAATTGTTTTCTCATATAAAAATGTTCCCAATTCAATTAAGAAATATCTTCGTATTCTCTGCTATTGCTAAGGAGCAGGCAAGAATACAAGCCAGTGTCAAAAGGTGCAGAGCCTACTGTCTCAGTATAAATTTCAGCCCAGCTTCAGTTATGCTTTTTGTTATACTTGGAGATGAGTAGAATAATAGAAACAGAGCTAGTTTTGACTTTTGTGGTTTTTCATTTTGTTTTCTCTTGAACTAAACGTATTTTTGTAAAACAAACCAACCTATTGGAACAGAAATAGGATTCAGCAGAAACCTTGTGCTCAAACATATTCACTCTGATGTAATTTATAACAGATACATTTTTTAGGCTCAGGGCAGAGTTTTGTACCAAACTGACAAAAGCCTTTAAACAGTCAGTTGCCTGTTGGTGAGGGTTTCGTGTTTCCCTGCTGTCTGTTTAAATCTGGGTCTTGAATCTGTCTCTCCCATCTCACAAGTGTGGGAAGCGGAGCTGCCCAGCTAGTGACATGAGTGGGGGTGGCTTTCTTACTCCTCAGGGAGCTGTTCAACTTTTAATTAGTCCAGCAGCCAGATTAAAGAGTTCACTAGCGAGATGCTCACCTGAGGTGTCAGAAACCTAACTCTGAATTTCTGGCTAGATACCACTGTTACCTGCTATATTGCCAGTGGTGATTCTCATTCCCTGAAGCGGCAGCTTCCAGCTCGTGTCCAGCTACGTGCAGGTTTGAAATGTCTTAATACTACTACTGATGGATTACGGGTGGGGAGCTGCTGCCTTACACACGGAGGGATTGTTCAAGCACAGGGCTTGAAACGGTTGCTCAGGATAAGCACTTACTTGGTGTTAGGTCACACATTTAGGATGTTGCAAGATGATGCAGACTTGCACCTGATCTTACGAGTGTTAGAGAAGTGGTTGAAAGCTGTGCGTAGGACCATTACTGATTGAGTTCAGCTAGGATCTTTGGCAGCTATGCTGTGGTAGGATTACTTCCTGCTCATTGCCAAGTGACTCATCACACAGCTACAACTACAGCAGAGAATATTGCTATGCTACCTGCTCACTTTGATGCTCCTTTAAGAAATTATTAGTATCACTGCAATAAAGAGTTGTTTATAACTATATTTTCTATCATAATTTTACCATGCTATTGATTTTAGCCCAGTAGTAAACTAACTTCACAATTTTACCTATTCTGAGAAATAAAAAAAATAGAAAATAATTGTAATTTTTCAGTATTGTCTGACCATCCTGCTTAATTTCACAGCTTCTTAGGGCACCCCCCCCCTTTTTTTTAATATGCTTATAACTGTATTGCCTCAAATTCTAGCAGCATTTTGGTTCAGTAAATTTAACGCTCAAGTATAGTACTTTACAATACATTAATTTGAAAAAATACTCTTGCTGCATTGCCAGATTTGTCTCAGGATCAATGTTTTGAACTCCCTCTTAATTTTAGAATACTTATATGGACCAGCTCTTTCCAACCTTTGGCACTCTGGCTGGAGGCAGTTAGAAATGCAGATGAAGAATGATGAAGAACAGTGGTTCTCCAACTTTCATTCTTCAGAGCTGTAGAGTAGGCAAAGAACATTTATGATTTCTCGTAGCATCTTTTCTGGACTTTGTGGCTGGAGAAATGGGTATAATGCCCACTGGAATTTGTGGAAGTCTTTCCAGTGATTTTAGCATATGGCAGGCTTGGCCTAAAGGAAGCAATCCCCAAAGAGAGAGAGCCTGCAGCTGTGAATTTACATGTGCAGTAGGAAATGTCAGATTGCAGATCCAGAAGAAAAGACATGCACTGAAGACTTCGGGAATTTCTGCCCTAAGATCTATCAACTATTTTCAGAACCAAGAAGCAGAGAGCTGTTTATGTTTGTTACTACTTTTTAATTCCTGTTGGCAGTGACATGCAGACTATGAAATGTGTTAGGCTTGATTTACATAAATCAGAAGGTTGTCAGCTTCTTCCCTTTAGATGTCTATGTTGCCTTAAAATCCAAACTGATGACCTCATTGTAACACAAATAAATAGTGTTGGTAAATGTTATTATAAATTTCCTCTATTACTGAACATACAGATGGAAATGCAAAGTTAAAATTTGTGATATTTTCTTACATACACTAGGCTTTGTTACCAGTCTTCCATATTTTTGAAACATTTTTTTCCATTATCAAAAAAAGATTGTGTTTTTCACAATGCTTAACCATATTCAGTAAACTTGGTCTTTTGTTGAAAATATAATTTCTGTATTGGTGTACCTCATTTTATCAATACAAATATAATTTTCAGGTCCTCTAGCTATCCACCACAATGAAACAGAAAAGAGAGGAAACATTTTCATCTCTTAATTCAATGGTTATTTCTCTATGTCACCAAGTATCAGAGAGTGCAGACATTTCATGGAAAACACTAAGGGAAATATGGGAAATACTGTAATTATAATCAGAAAAGTTCTGGATAATTTTATGACTGCAAAGAACATCTGTAGTTTTGCATGCTTGTAACATACTAGGATTACCCAGTTGATTAGATGTGTTGTTAAAGATGGTTGTTTTGTTTTGTCTTGAGGGACAAATGAATGCTTCCCCTCCTCATGAAGGGAAGCTACTGATCTCAGTGCACTAATCACTTAATGGTTCAACTTTCTGGTTCACCGTACACATATTTTTAAAAAACATAAACACCGTTTTTTCTAGATTTCAGAATAAATAGTGAGTTACACGTAAAATGCACAATTTTCTTTTCAAATCTTGAATTTTGTACAGGTCTGTCCAAGAAGATTCTGGTTTGTCTGCTGGAGGTATGGTTGTCAAAATAGCAAAGTAATGATTTCAGTTACCATTAGTATATATCATTTAGCAAACTGAGTATCTGTAATTCTTATTACAGAGGCATTGCCTTTCCACCTTTCTGAATTCAGATAGTTGTATTTTACGCTACTAACGGATAGATTTCCATGTTAGGATCTGTTTTTAGTGTTCTGCTTAGTGGATACTACTGGTTATGTGAAATCATCCTGTCACTTTTGAAACAAACTACTTAGCTCTGGACTTTTTAAAATAAAACTTTTTTTTTTTTTGTCACCCTTATAAATGTGCCCTTTCCAAATTCTTCCTCTTCTTGCTTTTAGAATAATGAAAAGACTAAAAAGACTATGCTTGTAATTAAAAGTCATTTTTAAATAACCTCAGAAGATTGTTTCTAGAAATCAAAACATCTTTATGGTCCCATTTCTAAGGAAAGAAAGACAAGTGACTGGGATCCTGTACACTTTACTGTAGTCTACATTAATTACCTTCTATTAAAAAATGACAAAGACCTTTTTGAAAGGGAATCTGGCACTCTTTCCACAGAAATGATGGCAGACACCCTACTCTCTGCTGATTTCTTGACACTTCTAATTACCTGTATTCATTTGAAATCGTTTCCTTTGTAGTGAGTTATTGGCATGATTTTCAGAGAACAAGGGGAAAATGGAAAACATTTTAGCAAGTTAAGAAAAAAAAAATCAACAGTATCATTGTTTGCAGCTTTTGTTGAAACTACCTACGTGAGTCATTTGAGGGACATGAAGGTAAATGAAAGGTTATACTTTGCCCTGCACGTTGTCGCTGGTATTTGTAATGTCAATAACTGTAGAAGGTTGTCAGGAAACTGGAGAGATAAAGGTCAATAGCAATGACAAATATATCATTGTATGTGTTTGAATATGCAATATCAGCCTAATCTCATGGTGGAGGTTTTCACACCCTGGAAATATCAATCAGGTGCTGTATCAGAACTATCCATTGTTTTCCGTGTACCTAGAATTAAGTGGGAGATTGGTAGATTTAAGTTTTAGCATGTTTATATTTTTTTTTTCAGATTACATTTTTTATTTAGTACAGAGAAATGTTATTCTCTCAAAAAGATGTTTTCCTTAAAATAAAACGCTAACAGAGATTAAAAAACAACAACAAAACAACAAGCAAACTGTATTCTAGGTTCCTTAATGTGTTATGGAACATTGCTCGTTAGTTTCTATTTAACATTGGATATTGCCACAGGTTTTTAGATTTTTTTACAAACCAGGGCTTTCTGGTAATTGTGTGTAAATCCTTTTTTTTTTTTTTTTCCCCTGTACTATCAAAGACAACAGCATCTCACTCAAAGTGCCTCTTACGGGAATAGAGGCACTTTATTTTTCATGACCTATACCAATTATTCAGAGCTCTGTTAAAGAAAGCAACAACAACCTACAGTTAAATGAATGTTAAAGGAATAATCCTTTAGAGAGAATTATCTTACAGTTGAACACATCAAAGCGCTGGAATCTAAGTTGTTACAAATGTGGTCCTGATTTAGGAAAACTTCTCATTTGACCTATAGGAGAATGCCAAATCACAAGTCATAACATTGTTGTGTGGTTTTCTGTGATTATGCAAAAACAGAAAAACAAGAGTTGAAGAACAAGGAAAGAAATTACATCAGAGCGCCACGTGGCATTGACAGTAGAAACAGCACTTTGTTTGGTGCGAACCTCGAGGTAGGAAGGTAGGGGAGGGATGCAACAGCAGGGGGATGAGTTGTGAGAATAGCAGGAAGGAAGTATTGCAGCAAAATAATCTCGTTTGAGAGACAATTGGAAGAAGTACTCTTTCTGGGTAGAGTATTCAAAAAAGTGGCTGTGGGAAGCTAAGGGAAAAGTGAACACATGACATCTATTGATTAGAGACATGAAGTCAAATATAGTGAAAAAATACTGCAAACACAATAAGGGCACAAAGGTGCTGTTATAGATGGATCCAAACATCAATCTGTATAAAACATCTGCAAATCTAAGTTTTTTAAATAAACCAACTATAAAAATATTCACTAACCCTGAATTAGTGATTTCACTCTTTCCCTGAACACTGCGCCCCTTTACAAGATGCTAGTACTTTGAACCTTTGTACTGATGGGGTATCACTTCTGTGAAGGGTCCCTAAAATTCCAACAATTTCAACACAGAACTCCAAGAACTTTGCGGTAGCTTGTTGTTGAATGACTTGTAGTTTTAGGCTTTATTCTGTTTCCAACAGTAGTGACTGATTTCAGTGATGTCACTTGCTTCTGAGCACATTTTACCTTCGAGTTTTAATTAGTAAGCCACTTTTATGTGCTTAATTACAATTTTAAAATGCATCGTAAGCCTATGCTGTTCAGCAAAGCACTTAAGAATATGTTTGTATCCTACCAAAGTTCAGAGGGTTTAAGGAAGTCCTTGAAGAAGTCCACTGTTGGCTGAAGTGTTTTGCCTGGGTCATTTCCTAGAAGTACTTTTGACCTCCAAATGCATTTTTTTTTCCTTAGAGTAAACATCCTAGCTGGGTTTCCCAGGACATAATAATGACTGAAAAGGTAGTACCCCCATTACATGCATAACAGTGTATCCTTCCATCCCTGCCTAATTTTAAACCATCCATCACCCAAGTAATTTGGAAAACTTTTTCAGATTGTTAAAAGAAAAACGTCCCATTTCATATGAAACGTTACTCTTTTTGAAATATCACAGCTTAAGATAGTCTCTTGTTTTCAGTCACATGATATATGTACTTACCTTCATTAAACCAGTTATTTAAATGCAACACTGATTAAAAGAATTTTTATAATACTACCTGAGAAATGGGCTTGTAGTTCTAGACTGTCCATTGCATACCCTTTTGGCCTATGAATTTTAGCCTATGTTGAATTTTGTCTTCCACGTACATAGGGTGCCTGACATAAATGATGATCGATGCAGCTGATAATGGATGATTCTTTTTTGCTGTCTCCCTTTCTCTCTTCCTCCCCTCCTCCTCTCCCTTTTCCCATCTCTCCCTTTCATCTTTTTCTCCATCTCTTCCCTCTCTTTTCTCTCTCCCCTCATCTCTCTCTTTCATTCTCTCTCACCTTCTGTGCTGTGGTACAGTTTTTTTTTTAAGCGCATTTAAAGCTATCTGCCTGCCTGTTTTATGTATCTGTGTAGTTCCACATATGTTGCTTCGTTAGACTTCACCCTTCTCTCTCACACGTACATACAGGTATGTGTTAAGTTTTCCATTTGAAAACAGTCCAGGCCCTTATTACAGACCAACACTTCTTAGACTTACTATTTTCACTCAAATGCTTAATTATATCATTGTCCAAGGTCTGTTACGTACTCAAGATCATGACATTGCTACGAGATGACTGCAATTATAAGGCTGTGAGGAGAAAGAGTCACACTGCTGTTTTGAATCTGTTTTAGCACTCTGGAATGGGAATAATCTTTCAGCAGTTGCAACCTTTGTGTGTTTCTGTGTGCAAGAAACAAAAAATAATTCACAATGTGCTACATAGCTATCAGATAGCCTCCTATGTACTGTGAAGTACATGGCTGAGAATTAGATGCTCCCAATACCTAGGTAATTTGTAGGTCAAAATGCTTTGGAAATGGAAAATTTTTAAGTACTTCTGAAATATACATTTACCTCCTGTACTCATGTGAACTGATGGATCCATCAGGTTGACAGATTCTTCTGATCTTGTTAGCTTTGGATGTTTCATATAAGCAGTGAAAGTTCTGTAGCTACAAATACCTGAACCAAACTTCCTAGTCTGTGAGGCATTATTTGGAGTCCATGCCTGATGCTCTGAATGTAGAAAATAATGTATCATTGCCAATTACAGGATTTTGGTACTCTTTCCCAGAAAAAGTAGTTCTGTACTTTATTTTGTTTTGCAGGGATTCACCATGTGAACTGGAATCTAGTCTGAACTTCAGAGGAGCATTGCCCAGCTCATGAGTGAGTACTGCCTCTCCTCTCATCAAAAAGGAGTGTGTATACAGTGACAGTGGGCCATAATAAAGCAGATCTTTCCTACCCATTTTCTGAAGTATATTAGTCCTTACATTCTAGACATTTGCTTAATAAATATCCCAATATCATACATTATCTATAATTTTATTGCCAGGTAAACTACCAGTATTACACAGGTCAATATGTGTGTTTGCAGTAATGCGTAATGGTAAAATCTTCTTGGATTTTAAGAACTCTGTAAAAGTGCTGAAAATAAATTGGGTCACACATGAATTTATTCTTATTAAAAGGAAGAGCGCTGCATATTTTATACTATGTGGATATAAATATAAAAGACCTAAAAATAGACTCACGCAAGTGTCTCCCAGTTTCCACCTTGCTATTTAATACAGAATTTTAAAACCCTCACATGTGAAATGATTTTTATTTAGAAATGCGTATTCGTGATTTCTTTTTGACAAAGAAAGGCCTTTTGTTCTGGTTTCTTTAACAGAACCTCATTTTGTGACTTTCTACTGTCCCCTAGTGGCATTTTAATCTTTATAACTATTGTGATATTGCCATTCTGCATTGCTTCTGTGTTTTTCTGTTTCCTTGAGACTATCATTAACAAACATTTAAAATACTATTAAACAACCCATCAACTGACTGTGGAAGCAATAACATTGCTCTTTAGCCCAAGCGATCCTTTCAGATATTTTAAAATGATATAAACAAAGCCAGCAACCATATGCTATCTATATAATGCATTACTTCATTACAGTAAACATTTCAGATTTGCAGAATGTTAACACAAACCTGATGAAAGAAAAACGTTATTAGTTGTGACGAGCCTATACATACCCTACAGTAGCTAAAATGTAATTTGTGACAGGTTAGAGAATTATTGTCAGTAGTCTTAGAGCATGCGTTGCAGCTATCCTTTTATTTTCTTCCCTTTAAGCTCATACTACATTTCCATTAGATTGTTTGCAAATTTGCTATACCCTACAGTGTCACTTTTATATCAAATATTAATATATTACAGAGAAGTACCATATTAGTAGCTGTCTCAACTAAAAGCTATTGAAAATGGATTTCTTAAGTTTTCCATGTCTTATATATAGATACACACATTTGAGAGCTTTTGCTTTCTTAAAACGCATAGTTGCCTTTTCTTTCTTGTGGGTGCATATGTATATATCTCCTTTCTTCACATTTAGTAAGGCTCTCACACATTTTCTCAATTTCATCTAGTTTTTGATTTGGTTATCCTGGGTTTTTGTTTTTCATTTTTCTTTTCAGTTTTGTATGCAACCAAAAGCAGACTACTGTAGTCTCTGCTGTCATGGGCTTCAGTGATTATTTCTCCCATGCTGATCATAGATTTTATTTTACAATAAATACTAGAATATTTCTTTATCAAATTATATATATATATATATGAAGACTTAATGTTACAGGTTATTACCTGTAATTTTATCCTGATGAGTCACATTTAATATAGGAAATTAGTTCTTCCCCAGATTCGGAAAATCTGAATAAGATAATTGAGAATTTATTTAGTGTGACCAAAGAAATTCTGAATGAATGTGTAAAAACCCAAATATATATGTATATTTTTCTAAAAACCATACATGCACTCTCACACAAAAATTCAAATTTAAAAGAATGAGAACTCTTTTAAACTGTTTTTTTTTTTTCCTATAAGATTAACAAAATAGAGGTCAGCACAAGAAATGCATGTTTAGTATCTGTCATACTATCTTTATTTAATAGCTATAAAAAATGCACTCAAAGTATCAAGGTATAGTGAAATTTGGCCCATTAGCTCAGCATTTTAGGAACCAAAGAGAGATATATTGCATTAATGACTTCTTGGCACCGTCACTAGAGTATTATGCTTATAATAACTATGACACTAATACCAGTGTTTTACACGTTTATCTTGAACTGGAGCGAAGCTAGAAACCCTTCAGCCATCATATTTTCTTAGAATGGTCCATTATATGCTGTATGCCTTGGTTTGGAAATGAGAAAGAACTTGGTATGACATTTTATACAATTTATTTTGTTAAAAAGACGATAAGAATTGGTGCCAGTTTTGAGCCTTTTCTGTCTTCAGTAGTCATTCTGTGAGTGTGTAGATCTGCTTATCCATCCTTAGGATTGATTAAGATATCCCAAAACAAAGACCTAGAGTGCTGTCACTTTGGGCATATACACACAAAAATGCAACCAATGTTAACATTCTCCTTAATACCATTTTTCAGATGTGGAAAGGAGACATTTTAAACCCCTCAGATTATTTAGTCTCACAAGAAAACTAAAAATCTGTTCCTCTTTATTTGTACGTTTTCATATAATGTGGTGCAGCTTTCAGAATTGCTTCTTTGATGACATTCTTTTCAAACAGTAATATCTCAAATTGAAATGTAGAACTTCTGCAGCTTTCTTTCTCACAGATTTCTGTGTTCTTCACATTTTTTAAAATAATCCTTCGGTAAGCAGATTTGTATTACGATATAGCTGCTGTGTTATTGGAAACACTGGAATTACTTTGACAAGCTAAAATGGAGTGGAGTTTTTTCTTTAAACGTTGTGTAGCTTTTAGCCTTAGTTTAACAGAACAAATTATCAATACGCTTTTTATTAGGAGGCTATATGTTTCTGGCTGTCTAAAGAATTTCCTGAAGAAGACTTGCTATAAGTTTGCCTAATTATTGCTAAGATATTGCAGAAGATTAGAAAATAGATGGCTTCCCTGCAAATCACTAGAATAATGTAACACTATCAGTGGCCTACTTCCCCAAAATTAGATTTCTCCAAAACATCTAATAAAGCTAAGCAGTCTCACTTTTTACAACTCAGGAGACTATCTAAACAAAATGAACAGATTTATAGGGTTATTTTTAGTATGTGTCACTAGCATTACAGGTTACATTTGCTTTTGAAACTTATTTGACATTCTTGGTACAAAAATATAGTCAGAAATCTCATTAAAGTCCTTCATAAAGTACAGTCTCAATAGGGTTGTTACCTCTCCCCCCAGAAATGGGGAAAAAAAACATGCATATGCACATCATGTGGTTTGGATTTGATGTTATTTTTTATTACTATTAAAAAAAAAATTGAAACACCTGCAGATGAATGTGTAAAGAATGTTTATATAAATAATTGCTCGACTCACAACTAGCTTAAATAACCAAGCATTTTATCACTGTGCAATATTTCACGGAGCAACAGGTAAATGCTGTCATGTTGAAAATGGTAATTATTTTCTTCCATCACCCTAAGATGTAATTGTTTATTGAGGTAAAATAAGGATTAGGTTCTTGAAAGGTAAAATGTCATGCTTTTCTGAAAGCCATTCCTCTGTGAATCAGATATATATGTAAAAGGTTATATAAGATGCTTACATGCGATGCTGAGTATATTTTCTGAAAATGCAATGTTGAGCTCCATGATGAACTACAGTTATACATGCATATGTTAAATCTAGCTGGGGAAAAGTGCCTCTGTGTGTGTGTGTGTGCATGTGCTTGTGTTTAATTGCATTCAGCTTTTGTTATTTTTTTTTCTAATGTTTATATGAACTGCAGAATATTGAGGAGATACAACTGAATCCATGTTTAACCAGTTTATTTGTTCTTTTATATCCATGGAAATATTTTTGTGATGTGAAAGTATAAATGAAACCTAAACTGACATTGCTATTTTTTGCCTCCTGGAGCTATCGTATTAATTGGGTTAGTGTAAAACTGTGGAATAAGGAATGATATGTATGGCTAAGGCTAAGGCCATACATATCATTCAGCTGTGGAACTCCAGTAGATATTAAATTTCAAGATATGACAAAAAACAGAAATTTTACGTAGAGAACTCTGATAAGATTATGTTTTGGAATTCTCAAAACTGCTAGATAACTGAAGTGTTCAGTGTATAGTGAGAAAAATGTGTTGGCTGACAGACTAACTTCTTTTCTTATGCGTATATGTGCGTGCAATTCTATAGGCTTTTAAAAATCAGTTTGCAATAGCCGTTTTTAAGTATTAAAAGTCAATGTGCAGCACTTAAACATTGAAACAAATCATTTCTATAAATGTATCTCTTGACAGATTGCTTTCTACAAGGCTGGCATGGAATTGAAAGAATAAAATGACACGGTCAGGCTAATAGGGTAATATTAATCATATCTATGGTGAAGAGGAAATTGAGATAACTTGGAAGGGTTAAAAGTGGGCTGGTTTCTTTTCAGACATATATTTAGAAGGTTTTTGTTGTATCTGGATGAATATTAATTCAGCAAAGTAAAAGTAGCAAATGGTTACTGTAGTCTGCCAGCAAATTGTGTATGAAACAAAGAATTACTAGGTTCATACAAGCTGATAAAGGATTGCTACACAGACAAAGCCATTTAAAATTTGCAGCTCCAACTAGACAATTTTTTATGTTTTACAAACAAGTACAATTACATTTTGAATGACCTTATGCCACAATGATGATATAAAGAACAGATTTGTCTCTGCTCCTGGCTCTAGCTTGTATATCCTGTATACATTAGTGCATTTCAGTTGGTATAGCTGTGATTGTTTATCTTTGTCAATTTTAAGATATGAATTAAACTCCAATGTCTTTCAAATGTGATACTGTACTTACTCTGTTCAAATAATAAAAATAATTTATTGCAGTAATCTGGATTTATGTCTTGGTTAGTTAGAGTAAATATATGGCCTCTATGGGATTCCCTTTTGCCCCCTAAATTCCACAGTGCTTTAAAATGCACTCCTCAGTTAGAGAAAGTTTAGCATGTTTTGCATAAAATCCTTTAAAATTTACACTAATGAGAAATTTAACTTAAAAATAATGTTGTCAGGCTAAAGAAGTTATTTCAAATATCCATTTTGGTTTTAAAGTCAGCAGAGTTAAGATTAGCTGACAGGATATTTCAAAGCTAGAAGGCTGAAAATCTACGTAAGATATTTTTAACTGTATACATATGCCTATTATAGTCAAAACATTATAGGTGTCTAGAAGGTTTCATCTACCGGGGACATCTTTTGTTATTCAGTTTTTAACAACTTATTTATGTTTGTATTTGTGGTGTTAAAATATTTTCCTGATTCATAGTATTGTATAATTTTTCGTTCTTCCTTTCTGTCACATTCATGATAAACCCACACCTATTCATCCATCTATATTAATGAACCAGTACAGAAGTAGAGATATTAAAGAAAAACGATCTCATTAATTGAAGACAGTCTTATATTCTATTGCAATGGGAAATCTAGATACTGCTCAACACTTTTCAGAAAAGTCTGGTTATGGTATTTTGACTAGCAAAATCTAATGCATATAAAAACATTAGCTCTAACAAGAACAGTCACTCGTTACCTTTTACAGATAAGCTTTTTCAGCAAAAAGTTTAATGAGAGAGAAGTGATGAGAGGATTTTCATTATTAGAAGAAAATAGACTGCTATATGTTACAGAAATTACAGCTTTTCTTTGTGGTTTTGTGCATTCTGTAATGAGTTAAATTTATGAAATTATTAAAAAGAGTATACAAGTATATAATCATAATTTACCTTACTTTCTAAGATTGTGTTGTCATTGCAAACAGAACTTTTAAATTGGGGAATAGGGATTTTAACTGTTTTGAGCCAAATACTTTTAGTTATGTATAGATAAACATACATAGATGTGTATACATAGTACATAAAAAATAAATATATATTATGAAAAAATAAAAATGCATTCTGAAAACAGTTGACCTTTTTATTTATTGGAATAAATTCTACTTTTTATGCTGTCAAGCTAGGATAAGTACATTGTTCCATCTTACTATTCTTGCACTACCTATTTGGACCTATAACATCAGTATTATATCTAGCACAACTTGGGGATAGTTTAAATACAAGTGATCCCCTAAATGAGCATGTTAGAAAACATTTTTGATAACTTTATCGTCCATTTCTGTATCTAGGTATGCTTTTAATTAAACACTAGCCCATAAATAAGCAAATAATAGAAGTTAGCAGAGAAACAGTTGGTCTAAATCATGACAGTAGCTCATTTATCTTTGTCCTAACAAGACAATAGGAAATGACACTAAGCCGTTGTTTTCTATGCATTAAGATTTCCTTCTTAAACAAATGCAATTGAGGCAGTTTGTTTTTCAGCGACAGCCCAGCACGCAATGCCAGTGGCCAGAGTTTTGTCTTGTCTTCATCCAGGGAAGGATTAATCTTTGTGATGGTGCAAACAAAATGTATGTCTGAGGTCAAAGTGCGGGTTGCCTTTTGGGATCTGCATTACATTAATGTCATTTTTGGGTTCCTGACGTTAATCAAAACCAACACCATAAAGCGTCACTTAGCTAATTTGTGTATTATTGTCAATGTTACCATTAATTATGCGTTTGTGAGGAAAAAGAGGATTAATGAGATGTCACAGGTAATTTACAATGATCAGGCTCCCCAGGACATTAAGAAAACACTAGCTGTGTAAGATTACCATTCAAACATAATAGTGCTCATGCAGGAAAGTCTTTGTTAAGTCTCTGAAGCAAGTTTTTCTCAGTATGAAATTTATCTTATATTGGCCATACAATATTTGTTTTAAATTGATATCTGTATATAAGTATATATATATATATATATATATATTTACTGAGCTCTGTATTGACCACTGAAATAAAAAAATGGTGTCACATTTTAACTGTGAANTATATCTATAGTATATGGTATCTACTGTATCTATATCTATATCTATATCTAGATATATGGATATGGATAGATAGTATAGAAGCAAAAATAATGAACAGTGTGTATACAATATATGTATCAAGCATATAACATGTAGTTGATAAATTCAAACTTTAAATGAGAAGAGCTTGTCCATTCATTAACTAATGACCCTTGATGCTGCTGTTTTTCAAACTCCATTATTTATTCATGCATTTTAAGACTTTATAGAAAATTTGCTTGTAGGAGAATAACAATCAGATTTTATTTCAAATTAACAGTAGTTTCCCAAGACAAAGGAAGTAATTTTACTTAGTTTCATAATTGTGCATGTAGGGCTCATTTCTGGTTGAAAACTGAATTTGTATTGATTTCCATTATCTTACTGAACTTGGATCCTCTTCAACAAGATTTTCTAATGCATCCAATCTTGGTGCCTGGTTCTGACAATCGTTCCTTTATTACTTTAAATGTCATACAGAAATAGGAATATCTGAGATGAAAATTATTTGAAAAAAAAATATTAGCTTGTTCGTATCTCTTAATTAATCCCTCATAATTTCCTCAAAAATTACCCTGGAGTAGGCAGGGCAATAGTCAATGGTGATTCAGATCAGAAATTGGTGTTAGGCATAAATTATTTAATTGGGTGTTTTTTCCCCTGTCCCCAATGCACTCATAGATTGTTTTATATAAGGTCTTAATATCTAGTGTCTTTATTTCAGTGGATCATAGAATCATAGAATGGTTTGGGTTGGAAGGGACCTTAAAGATCATTTAATTCCAACCCCCCTGCCATGGGCAGGGCCACCTTCATAAACCCTTTTGTGTAAACTGTATACAACCTAATATTGGTGAACTCTTAGGGTAAATTATATCATCATATTGCCTTATAAGTAAATATAAAGCACTTAAAAGATTAGCTACACTATATTAACAGAATCACACAGAATCACAGAAGGGTTAAGGTTGGAAGGGACCTCTGGAGGACATCTGATCCAACCCCCCTGGAGCAGGTTGCCCAGGACTATGTCCAGATGGTTTTTGAAGATCTCCAAGGAGGCAGACTCCACAACCTCTCTGGGCAACGTGCTCCAGTGCTCCATCACCCACACAGTAAAGAAGTGCTTCCCGATGTTTAGATGGAGCCTCCTGTGTTCTAGTTTGTACCCACTGCCTCTTGTCCTGGCACTGGGCACCACTGAAAAAAGCCTGACTCCACCCTCTTTGCACCCTCCCTTCAGGCAGGCGATACTTTGCCTTATGCAGCCAGGAATACCTTTAGCTTTCTTGGCGGCAAGGACACATTACTGACTCATTCAACTTGATGTCTACCAGGACCCCCAGGTCCTTTTCTGCACAGCTGCTTTCCAGCTGGGTGGCCCCCAGCATGTACTGGTGCCTGGGGTTGTTCATCCCCAAGTGCAGGACTCTGCACTTCTTCTTGTTGAACTTCATGAGATTTTTGTCAGCCCACCTCACCAGCCTGTCAAGGTCTCTCTGGATGGCTGTGCAGCCCTCTGGTGAGTCATCGACTCCCCCCCAGTTTCATGTTGTCTGCCAGTTTACTGCGGGTGCACTCTACCCCATTGTCCAGATTGTTAATGAAGATGTTAAACAAGACTGGACCGAGTATTGACCCCTGGGGTACTCTGCTTGCTACTGGCCTCCAAATAGACTTTGCACCACTGACCACTACCTTCTGGGTCCTGCTGTTTTGTCAGTTTTCAATCCAACTCACTGTCTCTTGTCTAGCTCATACTTCAACAGCTTCTCTATGAGGATCTTATGGTGGACAGTGTCAAAGGCTTTACTGAAGTCCAGGAAGACAATACTCGTTGCTCCCCCATCACCCATCAGGCAGCTGATTTCATTATAGAAGCTTATCAGGTTGGTCAGGCATGACTTCCCTTTGGGAAGATACTAAAAAATAAGTGCAGGCTTGCAAATATGGTTGTGCTGAAGATTCGAACTGGACAAGAATATTGTGATGAATGATAAGAGCTGCTGAAAACTGCTAAAAAGTTGTTTCTGGTAACATTAAAACTACTCAGCTTAGTTTGCATTTGCTGTATATACATATATATATTTTTTTTTTCTGGAATATTTACCCTTTTCTTTTTAGCAGCAGAGGCTAAATAGGGGGTGCCACATCATTCAACTAAAATGTGGATTATTGAGATTCCATTCCAAACTAGGAAAGAACAGAATTTACAAATTAGAGATAATTTTGTGTGCAAGTATTCCATAGGAATTTGAACAAATGCAACATAAAATAAAGGGATATCAAAATCCTCTGTCATCCAGCAGAGTGCTCTTTAAGAAAAAAAAGAATGCTTTAACATTTGCTGTGAATGAGGTTTCAGATCTTTCTCATCTTTGCCCAGAATCCTGTTCCAAAAAGCTTTGTTAAAAACTCATCCCCATGTTCCACTCCTTGAGCAGTTTAACTTCATATACACATATATGTAACTGAAACAGCAAATAAGAGATCTGGTGCCTATGTACTCCCTTAGCAAGCAAGACTCCTTCATTCGCCTTTGCATGAATGCAGGACAGAGTCAGTATAAATTAGGTAAGCACATTGCATACCCAGAATTCCCTATAACCATATAGAGGTTTGGGACAATCTCAGGGATGTGAGGTGATGTGGACCACATCCCCACCTCCCACACAGAGGAGAGAATTAGAATCAATTCTCCAACATCTGGGATAAATACTGTACCCAATGAATAACGTTTTCAGAGGATATAATATCTCTTTCCCATGTCTATGAAATATTTTATTTGCTCCGAATGAAAGATAGTAGAGAGAGTTGTTTTGTGACTTTGTAAAGAAATAAGAACAAATATATCTGTTGAATTCAAAACATCTTCTCTTGACCAAACTAAAATGAATAATTGATGCAGCTTTACTAAAGGTGGCAAAGATTTTGCTGAGTTTTTAGATCTCTGGAGTTGTTATTATGGGACTTCTTGAGTATTCTTTTACTGCTCTTATTAATTGCTCTTAGCCGAAATTTTGTGTCCAGTTTGATTTCAGTCACATGTTTTAAAAGCAAAGGCTTGTCTGTTTGTAAAAATCTGTCATAAGGGTCAGTTTAATGATTGCTTGGGAGAACAACTGTCAGGAGTCTCTTTGCATGGTTTTTGTTTTTGTTTTTGTTTTTGTTTTTGTTTTTATTTTTTTCTTGGTAATCCAGATGCATGTCAGATATGGCAAAAATGGAATGAAAGCTAGAGCAAATGCAGTTTGCTCAAGTATGCTAGAAAATCCGTACCACGGCAAGTCATGGGTCTTTCTCCTTCTGAATTAAGGAAGGAATCAAAGTTAAGAAAAATGGGTTAAAGCAGGATGCCAAACAGCTTCAGGGAAAATCTACATTTTTTTCTCTGCACTCAAACAAAATACTAATGAGCTTATTAAAATAAAGTGACAAAAAAAAGATGCTTTACTTTCTCTGTTTGACCTTTGTGCAGTGAAGGTAAACATATTGCATCTTTTGAATAATACATGCAAGACTACTTATTGGATACATTTATAATCAGTATGTACATAATTAGATGTTTTGATATAACTTCTTGTTATGAAAAAAATCTACTATTCTACCAGAACTTAAATCTGGATTTTGAAATAAAATGGAATATTATAAAATACAAACTTCTATGTGAGGGCAACTGCGTTTTTCTCTAACTCTCATGGAAGAGATAAGTAATATGTTTGTCTGCAACTTGCTGTTTAAAAAAGCAATAAACGGTATTTTAGAGAGAAACTAATATCTGAAGACTAATTTTGTTTGAAATTATTTTTATCTGACAAAATAGAATTTGTGAGATTACAAATCATCAATTGAAAATTTTAAGTTATTAAACGATAGAACAAAACAGCATTGCCATTGTGTAGTGTTCAGATTTGACAGATGAAAGCAGATTTTCTTAGTAAACATACAGTCTGATGGGACTTGTCTGTCAACTTGTGAGCTGAGCTGGGTGAATGTAATACATTGTCATAACGCCCAAGAAACACTGAGAAGATATAAACATTCTGGATACATTTAAATAATTAAACAAATAGTTTATGAGATCGAGTAGGTATTTTCATCAATGAATAAAGGAGTTCACAGGTTGATTGTAGCTCTTTAGTAAATGGTAAAATTGCTATTATATTTTCTTGTTTCTCAATTGGGTATAATATTACATATTTATTTTAATGGTTATATTTCACAACTGTGATTATTTTAAATTAGATCTGCTTCTGTTTTTTTTTTTTTAATGTCTTTTTAAAATAAGATTCAACCTGTTCTTTTACTGAATTCAGACACAATGTATCAACAAATCAATATCAAATCTTGGAGTATACAAATTGAAATAATTCGCACAAGTGGTAAAAAAGCCTGTGATATAATAATGTGCACCTTTTCTGTCCTAAAATTGTTGACTTAAAGAAATACTGTAATATAGAAATCTTTTGGCATTTCTCAACCTTAAATCTTGTAAATACCTCAAAGATTTGATTTCTCCCAATTCCTGAATTTCCTTAAAGTGAAGTAACACGATCAATATAGTTCCAAAATAAAATGCAGGACCACACTCTATGCTTGATTATGAAATGATGTGCAGTTTCTTTTAACTTGGTAACACAGACATCAGCATGTGAAAGTTGTTTTAGTATTAGGTTACACTTACAAGTGAATTTGAATGCAAAAAAGAGTCATAATACAGAAAGGCAAGTAAAGCAGACTAATCTTCAGCCTTAATAGTCAAACAATAGTAGGCAATTATTTCTGATATTAGTGTCATCGCATAGTATTCTTAATAGGAAATTAATCCTACTGTGGAAGTTTTTCTACTTAATAAAACAGAATACTGGCAGGCAGATCAAAACCTGGATGGTATTTATTTGTATTTGTATTTGTATTTGTACTTTTATTTTTATTTTTATTGATGTTAAACTTTTTGGAATAGTTTGTTAATGCTCCAACTGCATATTTTGTATTTGCTGAGTATTGCTGCTCCTTCATGGACCTCCTTCAGTCTTAGACCTTTATCCATACAAATCTATAAGCTTTGAATATCTTATTGCTTTAGATCTCTTTCTTCCACAAGTTCCTACATTTTGTTTTGGACAGTGGGTCATTTGCATTTCTGCTAAGTTAGTTAAATAAAGTTAGTTAAAATAAAGTTGGCCAAGTATTTCTTCAGGTTTGTTTAGCAGATATGATTTAGCTATTAAGAATTTGGGATAATAATTCTAACTTTTAACCTGATTTCTCAATGTTGGTACTGTATACTCTTTTGCTCTGTTGAATGAGTTTTTACTCTTGCTGGGTCTTTTGGCTCATGTGTATGTGCATTCAAACCTACATTGACCTAAGGGAATCATAATTACTGCTCTGGCTGAACTTAGTTTTTTCACACTTCCCTATTCTTTCTCCTGTATTCAGTCAATTCTGATAATTATCTTAATGTCAATGGTTTCTGTTTTGCTTTGATTTTAACATAGGAAACTTTAACAAATGAAAGAAATGTAAGGTAAGGTTGTTCTTTTCCACTCCAGCAGGAACCTAAGACCTTGATGCTAATTTTCTACCATTATGTCTTTGGTTGTCTGGAATTTAGCCTTTGAGATACAGTAGTACCTTTAAATTAATGTGTAACATCGTATATAGGTAGAAATATGTAAACATCAGAAGTCTTCTAGTCATCTGCCCTTTTTTTATAGTGTAATCTCTTATTGTAAAGAATATCTTGATTTTGCATTAAAACCCTAAAATCTGAGTATGTCAGTTTTTTTGTGTGTGTGTATGTGAAAAGGGAGCTAAGTTTTATGTAAATAAACCTGCTATATTAAAACAGATGAATTTTGGGGTTGTTTTGCAGATGTCATAAATGCCAACTTTTTTCCACATGGCGCTAAAAGCTTCAACAAAAGTAATCACATTCTATATGTAATTCTGCAGTGGCTTGTTAATTTAATTACCAGTTATATTATTTTAGATTTAACTGCAAGGTAGTCTAAATTCATTTTAGTCCTTACCTGAGCTCTGGGTTTTGAACCATGACAGTAGAAGCAGAATAATTATTCCTTCACTGTCATTAGAAAAGTATCCAGGGTAGATATTTCCTTTTTACTGTATGTTAGCCAAAAGTAAGTGGTAGTTAAAAAACTCACAATTAATTGTTAACAGAATCAGGTTTCTTTTATAGTTCAGGTGCAAAAAAGCAGCATGACTTGACAGATGTCTTAGATCTTAAATGGTTTGTTCTTAAGAATATGTTTAAAAGTATGAGTTGAATATTTGAAGTTTACTTACATTTCAGCTATTTTTCTCCTAGAAGAAATGGGATAGTTCTGATTTTTAGTCATTGCCATTTTTTCCTCAATCCTATTTATATCTCTTCTGATAACATATTACTTTATTTACAGCATTAAAGACCACTCTACTTATTTTGTGTTTGTTGACAGAGAAAACTACCTTCCATTTATGGACTGTTCTCTGAATACCTATCTAATGTAGTTATGCGTACATTGTTTTACTCAGGTATGAAAATACTTTTTTCATTTGTAAAATGGACCTTGATTATGTTTCTCTCAAAATGATTTTCATTTTGTATCGGTAAACCCAAGTTTCATCATTGTACTCCAAAACTCACCAAGGGCCTCATGCCCCTGAGGTCTCTGTAAAAGTCTTGGAGCTGACAGAATCTAAAGCAGTTCAGGTCTCCAGTGAAGTGAAAGTATAACGTTGCTAGCAAAGGAGCAGGAGCAGCAGTTCCACTGCAACAGAAGCCAAGCTGTGCCAGTGTGTTTGTGGTCCTGCCCGCCGTGACCCTGGGATTGCGACACACGCCTTGCCTCATCTCGTGTGTTGACACTGATGCTCATCTGATCTTGTGACAAGCTAGCTCAGTCAATAAATAAATAATATAGAATAAAAATAATAATAAAAAACAGAATAAAATGAAAATCAGCAACTATTTTTTTTCTTTTCTTCTTTTCCTTTAGAAAGACTGTTTTTGGCTAGTTTATTTCATGAAAGAGAGCAAGGGAGAGGGACTCCAAGGGTGACAATTCAGGTTGTTGCAAACTGCTGTGGAATCACAGCCTGGGGCTATCCTACAGCTAAAATTTTGAGCTGGAACAAACTGCTAGAGTTGCCAAAAGAAAAAACCAGGCTGGCCCTATCCTAAGCCACGCATTTCAGGACTGTGCTGCTTTCCCTTCAGCACGACCATATAAAATCAACCAGTCTAGGAATTGATTTAGCTGAAATCTCCATTTTTTTTCCAGGATAGTTTTCAGCCAGATCAGTTTCTTTTACAGCATTGCACAAGGGAAGGACAAGTGCAGGGAGTGAGAAAAACTGGGAAGGGACTAGCTGAGCCTACTGCCTTATGACAGGGTTTATGCTGGCTAGAAACGTTAATTTAATTACATATTGTGAAAGGCTGTTGTAGTTGCTAGGGGAGATTCATGAGGGTCCACAAAGACTGTAGCAGCCAACGGAAGGAATTGATAGTCATTATGCACAGAGGCTCATAGCAGCTGATGAGAAAAGCCTAGGCCAGATGTGTTGAAAGTTTCTTGCAGCTGATGGAAAAGGTCCAGGCTGTCTAATGCGAGAGACATATGGCAGCTGATACAGTGGCCTAGGGGTTATGAATAGTTATGGAACAAAAAATTGGTCAGGAACTTGAAAGTGCATGAAGCTTTTTTCTCTCCTAAACAAAAACAGGTTTGCAATAATCTGCAGAGGCCCAAATCATTCTCCTCCCACACCCCAGAGACTCCCTAATTGTGAATTTGCATTGTTCTTCCGTGCAGTTTTGCCTATGGCCTTTGGCAGCTGCTTTGCTGATCCCACCCTGCTCCAGACCCTGGTAACAAGAACCTGACTGGACATCTGTCATCAATCATTATGGGAATGCGATGCTTGCTGCATTCAAGTAGCATTTGATATATAATTGCAGACAGGCAGGTTGTATTTTCAGGTAGTACAGCAGAAGACCTTGAAGAGATAAAAGAAGGGAATTGGTATTTATTTTCTTAGTCTTCTAGTATCTTTGTGTACTTTTTTAATTTAAGGCTTTAGGTTGGATATAACGTCAGCTAGTTTAGAGATAATTTTCTTTTTCTTTTGTACCCTCAGATGTCAGATTTTGTAGGTCTGTGTAGCCACTTTGCTAGATAACAGTTCTTATTTGCAGCAAAATCAAATGGTGCTTAAACTGTTCACTTTAACAAAACAATACAGCTACAGTAGAGACAACTCTCTACATTAAATAATTTTGTATTTTCTTTTAATTTTGCTACAACTGTGGTTGTTAAGATGTGAAGATGCTTAGCTCAAAGACCAACAAAGGATATATGTATATTTGACAATACAGTGAAAACACAAAGACCTCTAATAGTGATCTTCATCTTAAACTGCAGAAACTCAATGTTGTGCTTGAAGCTGCAAAAAGTCAAGTCTGGTTCTCAGCTCAGTGCTAGTGGGGCTCCAGCTTCTGTTAGATTCAGTAGGATCTGGCAGCCAGCAGCATCTGCTCCTGTCTGGCATAGGCTGGAGTATCTCAGCAGCACCAAGAGCCTTGAGGACCAAGGCTTATACTTGTGGCTAGGTGGTGTCTGCTGGGACTCAGAGCAGACCAATGCTGCCAGTCAATGGCAAGTGTGGTTTAGGATCCTCAGCCAGTCAACAGTGCTCCTATTCAGTGCCATCAGGTTTTCTGAGTGTCCTTTCCAAAAGTGCATCTGTGTCCTTTAAGTATAACCTTTTATTATATACTTGCTATCATAAATTATAATTTTAATTGATTTTAGGAATTAAACTTAACTGAAAAGGGATCTAGGGGAATTGGTTTTGTTCTTTTTTTTAATTATCTTTTGCAAGATTTTTCGTTTTGGAAGAAATTCCTGTTTGGTTTCTATTTTTAGTATACAAAAGCCATCTGTTTTCTTTTCTAATGGTGGTTGATTCTTATGTAGGTCTTACCTTTACTTTTCTATTTTGTCAGGCTTTCATTATTACTCCTTTTATTAGCATTTGAATATATGTTTAGAGTGAATGTTGCTTTAAGTTTTGTTTAGTGCAATATCTTTAGAATATGTGGAGCTTTGTTTTAAGTAAAATTTTAATTCATTGTATTCTGGATCTTTATTTCGGTTTTAATCTGAATACTCAAAAGAATCTTCCTTAATCTGAGCAGGTTCAATGATTTTTTACAGGTATTTATTGATGGTTGCTGGTTAATATGTAAATTACCTTTACTGCTAAGCGCAAAGCTTTTGTTAGGAGTTGTGGGAAGTCTGAAACTGTGCCATTGATAGGGGATATTTAAAGGGTAGTAAAGTCTATAAGCAGTTCTATAAACTGCGAGTTTAAAAATAAATAAATAAATTGAAGAGGTTTCATGCATTCTCATGGGCCCTAGGGTCCTCAGAGAATTACCTCTATATAATAGCAACCTGGGTTGCTATTATGTGATATAAAAGTGGAAGATGTTTCTCTATGGTGTTGTTCAATTGTGGGATACAATTCTCCAGTAGGGAATTCTCAGTTTTTTCCCTGTTCTGGAAACACTATCTTTTATTATTTTGCTTTTTTTTTTTTTGAAAAAAGGAATTGGGGTGTCTTAAGCTGACCATTCCCCTTAGAATGGTTTTTAGAAATCAGATAGTTTAAATGTTTAAGTCAAATGAAAATAAATGTTTTGCAATCTATGTATTGTTGTACCTACTGCCTTAGACTGTTATATATACCTGCTTGCTGCAGTTTTTTCTTCTTCTCTCTCTCTTTCTTTTTTTTTATTCTTGTCAGTGGTGACTTGAGGCCAGTTAGGTCCTAATAAACCCCAGGATTAATACTTTGTTTGTTATAATTTAGTAAGAAAAATTGTGAGAGCCAATGGTTTCGGCTCAGAGAAGTTATGAATAGAATAATGCAGGGGAGAACATATTCTGCTAGCCAGATTCAAATGTGAGATGTTTATAGGAACATAGATATAAAATTGTAATTATAATCTATAGGAACATAGTGTTGTAATTAATTAAAAATCACTACTTTGTAATTGTTATTCTTTACAAGTGTTCAGGCTAAAAGTGGCCATACTCTGATAGAGTTCAGTGGGAGTTAGATCAAGCCCTGAATACTATAATGTTCCTTTTTTGGGGGTGGGGTGTTGTGTTTTTTTTTTTCTTTACCCGCTAAGTATATTTGTTTGGTTTGGTTTTCAGAGAAACTGAAGGCTAAAATGCAATTCAGATTTGGATCAGTTTAAAATGCACATCTTCTGGTCTAGTACACAACTGAAGTTATGCTTGATCTTGGACTATTTCAGTTGTAAAGAGTCCTGATATTTTGTTCTACTTAGTGTGTGTGCGGGAAAAAAATTAATCCTGTAGGTTAAAGTGAGGATGAACTGATTTTAAAAGACAGATATGTTGCTGACATACAGAGAAAGGAAAGTCTTTATGCAGATAACTTTGTTTAAACTGATCTTAGAATACCATAACTTTCCAACTGATAGCATACCTCTTTTTATAGTTTATAAACAGAACCTTTTTTCCTAACCATGTATGATTCTAACTTGTTCTCTGCTGTTCTTAATTTAGACTATTGTGGTGAAGTACTGAAGCCAGATCCCATACCTTGTTATACTGAGAAAATCTGTGTTCCATCATTTTCTTTATTGTGAAAGACTTTGTTTATTCAATGTTTAATTTACTATCCTCTATGTGACCTAAGAGTCATCTAATTCTTTTTTCTTTTTTTTTTTTTGAAAAAAAAGTATGTGTAGAGAAAAGTCAAGGTAATCTGTATGTGACTATTTTTGTCCTATGTTTAATTCCATTTTTTTTCTCTGGAAAACTAGCAGAAAAATGCCAGAAGAGTAGTGAAGCCAATCCGTGTCTGTTTGTTTTAATCATTTCAACTTAAGCACACCAAAATACATTGGAAAGGATATTAAATCAGAAAAGAAGTTGACAGAAAGAAATTACAAAAGAAATTACACAGATCTTATTCTAGGAGAGCCCTGAAATATGTTTTGAATAATATAATGCTGTTATTAATTCTGGTATTTAATAGGTATTTTCACAAATCTCCAATAACTTTTTATTGGATCAGATTGATCCAATATTAATTATTGATTTTTTTTTTCATATATACTGAACAAAAACATCCGATTCAAAAAACTCATGGAAACAAGAATGGCAATGGTAGATAGCAGGGTTCATATGTTAGTTGGGATGGTGGGATGGAATGCAGAAGAATAAATATATATTTTTTTAACTGTTCTTGCCCTGTTTTTTAGGGCAGCCTTTACAATCTAGCTTAAAAGTATTGAATAATGCAACTTGGGAGTTGCACTCAAGCAGTGCAAGTACTTTCTTGCAAGAATGAAATTTATTGCATTCCAATTCAAGTCATGAACACCACTTACTGTAGTCAGCCTTAGCACTTGCTCTCTATTCAAGGATTCATTTTAATCTCAATGATTGAAGAAAACTGGCAAAGGCCAGAACTCTTTCATAGCGTGTTATCTTGCCAAATGCCCACATGCTGGTTCCTCACTGGCTTATTTCTGGGGATCCCAGCTGTAGGAGTCCCCAAGCTTTTTGAGCTTGGGTAGAGATTATACTTTATTCTTCAGTCTTTAAGGATATTGCTAAAATACCAGCTCTTCAACTGGCCTTGTTCCCCTGGGAAGGTCTAGAAACAACAGATTTAAAACTAATTATGCAGAGTGCCATAGAAGGTTATGTGTTTTTTCCTCAAAACCTCATCAAACTTTTGAGTCTTCTATATAAATTAGCTCTTCATGAAGTGCTTGATAGATGTGATGGATCTTGCTTAGGATTTTTGAATGGGACACAAATTTGTAAGCACACCATGACCTTCTTAAGAGTGTTGTCCTTCAGTATAGTTCATTTATCTCTAGGGACCCTCTGGAAATCTATCTATCTGCAAGCAGATGGACAAGTCCATATCCTACTAAGTCTTTAAATTTTATCTGATTTTTTTTGTCAGAGTTTTCTGTGGTAGAACCCAGCTTGTCTGAGTCACTCACTGCAGAGTAATTTTAGACTGGAACCTATGCCATCATCCCCTTGAATATCAGGTGAAAACTGAAGTGGAAGGACAACAAGAGTAATATAGAAGGCTCCTGATTGAAAATTGGACCTGGAAGTTTAATGAAAATTATATACATAGTAGCTTAACACAAATTTCCTATGTTGTGCAGTTTCACCTCTCTGTCACAACAACAAGTAAGAAATGTGCTTTAGAAGTAGTGGAGGTGAGCATCTTATGAAAAAGTGTCCTGGTTTTCAGTTGCCAAGTACATGCTATTCCTCCTGAAATCCACAATTTTGAAATATTATTTAGATCCAAATAGTACATGTAGGTATTTGGCTCTTAAGATCTGAAGTCTGAATATGTTGACATAGTTAGCTTTCTGCTCTCAATAAATCTCTTGAAATTGTGGTGATGAGAAAATGGAATAAATATGTACAAATATGTAAATATTTGTAGGTAAAATGGGGCCACATATTTTGCTGATGTAGGCTTTTATAACCAGTTAATTTAAGTGGAAGACTGATGTTTTCCATCACTTGAGAAGTCAGGCTAAAATATTTATATGTATATGTACACAAACGTATGATAAAATGTATAAAGTTGGTCTCTTAATTATTTTTTAACATAATTTAGCTTCTGAGTACGTTACAGTAATTTTAATTAGTACATAGTGTGCCAACAGAGAATCATATATAGCACAGAAGCAATGGAGAAATGATGCCATTCATCACTGTATTGGCATCCAGACTGAGTTTTGATCAGAGCTAAAATGAGCTGAGCAGTTGTTCTGCATTGCTAGCAGTAACTTCCCTGTAATATTCAGGAGCTAGCTGCTTTTATCAAGGCAGAAATTGTTTATTATTGTTCACCTCTGACCATCTTGCAATTTGCTTTGTCTTACCTGAACTTCAATTTTACCTGGGATGGAACCATGGAGTTGTATTGATAAAATGGAGGGCCATATTTTTTTCTTCTCTCTCTTTTGCATGCTGTGGCATACTGGCTAAAATTGGATTTAAGTAAATGTAAGAAAACTTTCCTTACAGTAAGGGTGGATAACCATTGGAATAAATGGGAAGGTACCCTCCTCAGTGAAATTAAAAAAAAAAATTAAACAAAAACTTAGTAGGAAAGGTTTGGAGATAACTGAACTCTGGTCAAGCAGAGTGTTCTAACAGTTATCCTGAGGTTGAAAGGTTGAGAAAGAGATATTTTAGAGAGAATAATTATGTTACTGTGAGAACTGAGCAATGTCCTTAAGTACTGTTGGTAATGATGAATTATATATAATAGAGCACTACAAAAGTATGCACAAGTCACCTAGAACTGGTCCACACACATTAGAACTGTCTTATGTAATGAAATAGGTCAGACTTTACTGAATTTTTGTCAATGTTTAAGATGCCTGAAAGAGGAATGTTTTTATAGTTTTTTATCAGGTTGACACTGAGTGTTTGATCAAATTATAGAGAGCTCAGTTTACTGGTTGGCCCACTATAACTGCAGTAGCTGTGTACTGGGCATGTTGTGATTATTAAATATCTATTGATTAAACAGAAATAAAGGTTGAGGTCTTTAAAATAAAGTGTCAGAATGGTTTGGATTTCATTTCTGTACACTCAATACCTTAATTTGTAAGTAATCCTCGTGCTAATAATATATATATATTTTTTTAAAGTACCGGATCATTAATAAAAACACTGAATCATTGAATGCTGCTCAGAAAATAACAGAAGACTTGAGATTTTCTTATACTTTTATTTTTTCTTGGTCTTTATACCTCGTGCTTTCTTTATGTCTTTCTAATAATTTGTTTTATTGACACCTCTTCTCCCTACCAACCTTTATTCTGAAAATCAGCTTATTGATTATCTTATCCGTAACCAAGAAATATGTCTTTATTTCTTCAGCTATCCTGAGATATACAAGCTGTGGTATAGCTCAGTTGTAAGATGCAAGTTAGGCATGAATCTGCTTGATTCATAACTGCCTTATTCTAATTTTATGCTGATGTACCTTTACTGACTTTAGCATGATGAATTAGATTCACACTGAGAGGGATATTTCCACATTTTATTTAAAGATTTACTCTGCCTTCCCTGTCATTTATGAAAACTGTACTAAATTTAGTGACCCTTTTTAAGATTCATGAGATAGGAAGGAACCTGTTCAGATGATTCTAAGTAGAAGATTTTTGTGCCTGTCTGGTTTGTACTCCTTTCAGCTATGATGGTTAATTTTGGCGTGACTAGCCACTGAATAACACCTACGAGGAACAGGAGCCTTTGCAGTGAACACTTCCATTGTTTCTAAGCACTTTTCCATTTATTGGACACACATATTTACCTGTTGTCTAGGCTTGAAAACTTTGGAAAAAGTGCTTGAATCTGCTGAAAAACATTTGAATGTCTTGAAAGAAATGAGTAATTTTGTCTGCTGCAATTACAATATTTCTGTGCTGATTACTACTCCGTGTTGATTTACTGGATGTTATTCCTGGAAACAGCCTCCCCAGAAGGGAGATAATGGCAGTGACAGCCAATACGGATCACCTAATACTGTTACATCATTCCCCACATTAATTTCACACACGCAGTAATATTTCTGATAAACATGGCTGCCCTCTAGCTCTGCATAAGTCGTGTATCTTTGCTGATTTGTAATTACAGGCTCTCTTTGGAAAAAAAGATACTACTGTACATCTTTCTTAGCTCTTTATCCCATTGCAATACATCATTAAACTCTTTTATAACATTATTTATTATGTTATGCAAAGTCTGTGGCTCTTAGGAAAAGCCTTAAAGGATTTATATTTTATTTATATGTGTTTTCACTTCTTTTTTTTTTT
>VXAA01006474.1:666787-683870 GCA_013399115.1 Anseranas semipalmata
CCCCCTTCCCCCTGCCCCCCCCCGCCATTACGTTTCATCAGATTTTAGTTATCTCCCAGTGAGCAAGGATTTCATAGATTAAAACAGCAATTGATTTTTTTTTATCTTTTATTTGAATTTATCCATTCCACTGAAATACATTATGTGTCTCCAAAGAAAGCAATAAATTATAGACAAAGCAAAAGTTAAAATTAGATCCGAGTGTGGTGTAATGCCCAAAGGAAACTGTTTGGAAAGGTTACAAGCTGTCAAAAAACAATTTGTATGGTTAAAAGCCACACAGTTAGATGCTGTTAATGGAGTATCTGTAATGATTATTTAGGCATTGGTTGCTTATTATGTCTTTGAGGCAGCTATTCACTGTGCTACTTTGGAGGCTATAAAGACCTGTAATTCAGCACCTATTATACAGAAGAAGTGTGTGCAAGAATGCACTGTACCACATCAAACAAACCTCTCCTCTCTATTCTCTAGATTTTTAATCATTTTTCCCTCTTGGAATTATGGTTGATGCTGATTGTGAGAATAAAGACTAGTTACTGTAGTGAAAGGATCATAAAGTCAATCATGTGGATAAAATTACTTAGCAATTCAGCCAGCTGGTCTCTATTTGGCTTCACTTCAGTTCATTAGTTTATGGGGAGAACTCACTCCACATTTAAAAAAAGCAAAAACTGCATAAAAACTGGTTTGAAATTAATTGCAGCTTTATGTGTAGAAATAAAATTGCAAAGTGAGTATGCCTACTGGGCACTGATTTTTGATTACTTTTTGTATCCTTTTAAACATAACTTTATTTTGTATTTACAACCTGTTCTAGACACAGGTTGTACACTTGGAATCCACCTCCTTTTCTTTAAAATGGCATGTGATTCTTGAAGAGTTTTCAAATCTCAATATTTGCTAGAGGAGTAGACAACTTTAAACAACTTAGGGGCTGTTCGGAAGAGTGGCTGCATAATTCTGGCATTCTGTGCCAGTGCTCTCATGCAGGTGATTAGGTGGCATTGTGTGAATGTAAGCATATGTTTGAAGTGCTGTACTTCATAAGCATATTGTGGTTTGCATGCTTTGTAGGAGTTAAATAGCTAATGTTAATTACTATTGTGTATAACAGCGCCAGAAATAACAAATATACTATTCTTCTAGTTTGGAAACCTTTTATAAAGAGCACATAAAAGCAGCAAGGCAACTAGGGAGTTTATACATTTCTAATCCCCTAACAGGATATTCACAATGAACCCAAATTACTCCCAGATCCTTTCAGGTCTAGCTGGAGAAGCCAAAGAGGCCATGGCCTGTACATTTATGTTAGCAGTTACACTGCATGGCTGAAGAAAAGAATGGTATGAAAAATTTTGTCAGAAATACATTTGTAACAAACATTTGTAACTACTGAAAGGAGCTTGTTCACAAACGTCAGTGCATTAGCTGCCCACAGAGCAGTGGCCTTTCTTCAGAAGTCATATACACACAGAATGTAATCTCTGAATATTGAAACTTTGACTTTGGTGGGGGGGAGTGACTAAGGGGTGGAAATAACTATGGGTTATCCGACCTGATAAAGGTATTTGAAATGTGGATATTATTTTCTGAATCGACACTTTCCAATGGAAGATATTCCTCTGGCAAGTTTACAGCTGGCTCTAGGGTTTGTGTTATGACTGTCCTGTCAGCGTGTAAGCTGGCAGAACTCAGTGATATTCAGGAAGGTATAGGGCATCCTCTGAGCTCTAGGAAGGTTTCTGTATTAATTCAGGAAATCTGAACACAGTTCAGTTTTCCTGAGACAGTCTAGCTGTGTCTTTTAGGCATGTATAGTCATTAAATTAATGATTGCTTATACAAAGGACTATATAATCAACAAAATTTAGCTATGGAAAAGATAGCAGTGAAGTTCTTATCCGTATTCTTCTGCTTGTTACCAGGAATGCTTTTCTTTGGTTGATTCACATTTCTTTCAGCTTTGTATAGTGAATATTATGAGCATAAATGGCAATTTATTTTTGACAATATTAACAATTACAGTGTAATCTGTTTTGTTTTTATCATCTTTAATAGGTAGATATTATTAAAGCAGAAAAGAAAGAAGGAATTGTTAAAGTTTAATTAATATTATCTAGAGAATATAGGAATTTTAAAATTTAGAGAAATTAAACTGAGATGGCTTTCATAAGCCTTGTTTAATACTGCAAAGTTAGAATAGTCTATGGAAAGCTTAACATTAGCACTACTGCAAATACATATCATAGGAATTAAATCTTTTGTTTTAATGTCAAGCAACTGCACAAAACACTGAGGAGTCATTAGCATAAGTGAACACAAGTGCCTGTTCAAATTTCTATTGTTACTTTCCAAAGTAGAAACCCTGAAAAATGGGATAGGTCCCTGGCTGAAGTCTGGACTAGCATGTTTAAGAAATTATGTGACACTTTATTCCTAAATCACTCCTCAGCTAAAGCATATTCCTTCCAACCATTTACATAGCATTCCTCCTCTTTTCCAGGGGAGGGAGGAGGGATGTGCATGGTGAAAGTACTTTAGGATGGGAGTGGTCCTAGTAAAGTCCCTCATAACTTGTGCTTATAGATAGCGTATGCAAGGAAAAGTCTGATACTAACAGAACAGAAATTGTACAGTTATAGTTGCATCCTAAATCTGCTTTAACCTACCACGGATTAGAGACCCAAAATTCAGTTGCTTTTATGGACCTATTCATCCTCAACACTATGTAGAAAGTCTGTATATTAGAAGAGAGAGGCTGGAGAGTCATACTATTAGATTGTGCATGGGAATTTTTAACTCCCTATACAGTAGTTAACTACTGTCATGTATTGCAGCTATTGACTGCTCAATTTCCTTAAGTTTATTACACATCTTCATTTCCTGAATGATTGGAGATCATTTAATTACAGAAAATGATTAACTAAAACATTTAGCAAGCACGCCACCTCCATCTGTTTTATGAAGTACTGAAAATAGAAGTCAGCAATGTTTAAAACATATATTCATATATACAATTCTTTAAAACACTTTTATTGGCAGAAGTTTAATAAAAGAATCAATAACAGGTCCTAATAACAGAGTGTATGATCTGACAGGTATAGGTTAAGTCAGGATTGCAAAGAACAATTGGTTAACACGCTGAAGAGATTGAAATGATGTTGTAGCTAACGAAGACATTAAAGATTTCTAATGCAACATGAAAGATAAAGTGTAAGTATAACACATTGGTCTTCTGTGCAAGACTGAGGTATGTTTACTTTAAACAATACTCCAAACAAACATGTTTTTATTTTCATAGTTAGTAATATTATTATAGTTGGTACTGATGAGATATTTGCAAGATAGAGATTATTTATTTGGCTGGCTTAATACCCATAGAAACATCGAGCACAGAATGCTGAAAGTACATATGACCAAAATTAAGGATATTTTGGGGAGTTGTAAAACTTTTCATAACATCTTGTTTTGAAAAATTACTGTAAACCTCGGAATTAGAATAGTCTAGAATCTATTTGATGTGGATTCTGTAACTGGGCAAGGTATGTGGAATTAAGTATATATGCTGGTAGTCAGAACAGGTAGAACTGCACAACGTGAAAGATAAAATCCCCAGCAGGCATTTCTCAGGATGAGATGGTTCTGTTTAATCTGATAGTCTATGGTTTATGTTTTTTTTTTTTATATATATATGTAGCTGAGCAAAACAAATAACATCACTAAAATTCACACAATTCATTTCTTGATACCATTAAGTTTATCTACAAAACTTTAAACTATTCAACCATTATCCTAGTATAGCATGAGGAGCAGAAATAATCAGCCATAAGCATCACTGCTGCTTAAGCCAACAAAAAATCATTCTCAGTCCTAGGCTTTCTGTCGGTTGTTCAAGGCCAGTTGAAAACATGCAGCCAGAATTCATCCTCCTTCAGAGAGGCAAGTGACCCTTCTGCCTTGGAGCTGGTGATCCCTGCAAATGTTACACTGTAGAACTTCTCCTTGATTTTAAGGATTTCTGTTCATTATTAATAAACTTTAAAATGTAAGAATAAATTATTAATATAGTCTCCTGTAATCAAGATTACATGTACACATTTAAAAAGAATCCTTAAATGATGTAGGAGTCATCTGCATCCTGGTTATGTACGCCTACATTATTTCTCAACCAACAAAACATAAACTTTTCAAAATAACAAAAACCCCACACCCCATCTATTATGAATTGCCATATGTTTTATTTATCCTAAAAATAAATAAATAAATACTGCAACAACATCTTACAAATGTCAGATCATGTTTTGGCTTGGATATACAGGTGAAGTATGAAAAGAACACCTGGTATGGGATTACACAACAAACCTCAACTTTATTAATAACAGTTATGATATAATTAGGAATAAACTGTTTCAACTGCCTAGATATAGGGGATTTCCCATATATTCTACAGAGGATTACTAAAATGTGTTGCTTCATATATGAGAGTGTCAGTGCTTCCACAGACTTAAGTCTGTTGGCTTCAAACTTTTTCTCCTCCATTCCCAAAACAGGCTCTGTTCCAGTTCATACGCTGGTATTTTCTGCCTGTAGATATCTGACTGTATGCGTTTGTCCCTCTGTTGAATTTACAAATGCATTAAACAGTTTACCTTCCCAGCTGCATCTTCTATTTTATTAACACTGCTAAAAAGGTAAAGGCCCTGGCAAGTCTGACACTTGGCATAAAACTTCATTGACCACTGCTACTGCAAACAAGCAGTTATTCTGTAACATTACGCCATCTTTTTTGATTTCAGGATAGGGGGGCTAGAGTGCTACCATTAATCTGTCCAGCTCTTAAGAACAATAGGCAGCCACAATATGGGTCCTAATTTACAAACTTCCCCTGCTTGTTGCTTTCTCCAGTCTATGGCAGGTTCTCCAGCCCCTTTGCAGTGCTTTGCTGGACTTGCTCCAGAAGGTCAGTGCCTCTCTGGTAGCGGGGAGCCTAGCACCGGACGCAGCACTCCAGATGCAGCCTCACCCATGCTGAGCACGGGGGAAAGATCTGATGGTGATCTGATGGTGAGGCTCTTCCTAATGCAATCCAGGATGCTTTTAGCCTTCCTTGCTGCAAGGGAGCACTGCTGGTTCATGGTCAGCTTAGTGTCCACCAAGGGCTGCACAAAGGGAGGAAGACAAATAGTGGCATCTATGGAGAAGCCAGATCTGATCTTACCCACTCCATATTTGGTATCACTATTGTTGTGCCCATTAACTGTTTAGCAAGGAGATGAGAAGCTGGGACAATTACAATAATATGTTTTAAAAGTCACTTCTGTTTAGATCACAGTGTCCTGACCAAATGAAGAACACAAAGAAGAAAAATCTTTTCTGACAATAAATGTTTACATATATTTATAGTTTCCCAATAAAAATATTCCATAGAATGTCCTAAAATTTATTTAACAAACTGAAAAATATCCTATAATGCTTTAATGCTCTACTTCTATCTGAGTTTTTAGAAATATTTAGTTTTGGTGGAGAAGAAAATACAGAATTCTTGATTAAGCTACAGAACTAGTAAGTACTCCTGAGTTAGATTTGGGTAGAACTTAAAGTCTTGTGGTGAACTTAGTTTTCTAGAATTAGGAAAAATTACAATATATGTAAGAGGAACCTGATTACATTAACACGTAATGTTACATTAATTACATGTAATGTTAATATTATTAATTACATGTTAATTCAGTGTAATTAATTGTATGTATTTTTTTTTCTACAATGTAAAACAATATTAATTTTAAGTCTTGGCTACTCAGTATGTTTCAATGGTTTAAGGGTGTAGGTCTGAAGTGGAATTAAATCATCTTTATCTAACAAATTCAGAAATGTAAGAATGAAGAGTTACCTCAACAGCTTTTTGCTAGGTCCTGTATCCAGTTACAAAGAATCATCAGTACCTAAGGCAGCCACTTTAGGAACAACAGTTTTGAAATAACATAGTTTCAGTTTTTCCTACCACTTCCCTCCTTGCTTAGTGGTTGATCTGAGCATTGCAGTGGGACTATGAATATTCCTTATGGTAGAAGATACTTATATGGATTCATGCATATGGATAGCACTTGATTCAAGTAGTTGCCATACTAATGGACAGTGATTTAGGGGTAAAAAACAAGTCACCTAACAAGACAGAGCCTGTAGTCCTGATAATAACCTAGGTTAAGAAATGCTCAAAATTTTAATTCCAGATGGTTGTGTTTTATCTACTTGGAGGGTAAATATGCACGATCTTCCACAGGCTCTTTTCTTAATAATACTGATTAAATACATCATGTCAACTTCTATTGCTTATTTATTTAGTGCTTTGTAAAACAAATCAAAATGGTAGCAGAATCCAGAAGTGGAGGAGTGCACTGTTCAAGGAGCGTGCATACAGTATTTAATGTATAGGAAGCCATTTATTAATATACCGATATAAGCAACAGCTATGAGATAAAATATTTTGACAGGGCTGGGAACAATACACTCCGAGATGGAGCATAGAGAGGGCTCACTAGGCAGCAGGAGCTTTAGGCAATTGAGCAGCAATTACTAGATTTTTTTTTTTTAATTTAAAAATTAAACCTTTATTTCTCTGTATTTGTAGAAAGGTAAAAATTTTAACAAAGGACATAAGTACTGGGTGCCTTATACTGAAGACTTACATATTCTATTTATGTAAGAGCTGGGGGAACTTCTGTTTTTACTGCTTTTTTTTTTTTTTTTTCTACATCTTGTAGCAAAAATGTTCACAAGTTAATGTAAGACTATAATGTAAAGTTTATGCAATTAAAGACCATAAGAGAGTTTATAGACCATTCATCATTGGATATGGGTCATAAACTGTGAGTTTCAGAAAATAAGGAAGGAATTCCATTTGTAGTTCACTGTTGCCTGAAGCCTACCTAATGAAATCTTTCTTAGTCATAGAACTAACAGTGTATCTAGCTGAAAAGCATTGAATATTCACTGTGCATATTAAACTTGAAAAAGTAGAATAAAATCTTGCATACTCGCAGGGGCTTTTTGTTGGGTTCAGTTCAACCAGAATTAGACAGCTCTTGTTCATTTAGTACATGCAAAAGGAGTTGAACCTTTAAAATTCCACACTGTCAGCTCCCATCATTTCATATGACAGCTGACTGTTTGAGTGTAATGCACACAAGCCATACTAAGTGAAAAGCTGCTAAAGATTACAATTGCTTTTTTTAAACCAAGGGAAAAGAACACATTAGCCAGTGCTTTGTGGGTGTGTTCTGTGATGCAAAAAAGACTCTCTACTGGTCTTGTTTGGTCTTACCTGTGTAGCAGCATAGAGCACTGGAATGAAGAAATCTACTGATTTTCTTGAGGAGATAATGAATCTTTTGTTCTTTTCTGACATTAATGTGCTATATAACTATATATGCTACCAACTATATATATGCTACCACCTCAAAAATTAAATACATTAATATATGACAGAGAGATGTATTTTTTAAAGCAATAAAAAAATGATTCCTAAAGTTCTGTATGTAAATATTTTACTCTTTGGATCTCATTTTCTGAAGAGTTTACTACCTTCATCTTTCATTGAAGTCAACTGGGAAAATATTCACCATGCTAGAAATGAGTCCCACGGTAGATGTAAAATCTGATTAACCCAAATTAATTTCCTGTATTTCTTTTTCCTTGTATTTTTGTGATAGTACTCCAGGAACTTTAAGTTTAATTTCCCTTTACCAAAGCTTATTGAAGTTTGAAAAGCGGAAGATTTTTTTTTTTTTTAAGATGACTTTTGTAGTTAGAAAATAGAGCTCTTCAAACTTCAGAGAGTTGAGATTTCCAAAATCTGCCATCAGCAAGTTTTTTGACTCTTAAGACAGAGTGATTTCCACTGGACTCGATCCTCAAGCAGCCATAAGTCAGAGCAGAAGCTAAATCTGTCCTCTCACATACAGGAAATAGCTTTTAAAATTTACTGGATTTTTTTTTTTTTATATTAATAAGAAGAGCTATTTTAGTAAATTTTGCCAGTAATACAAAGAGTATTAATATCTGTCTCCATAAAACAGGGGCTGTCGTACACAAGTTGTTTGATGGTCTTTAGTACTTGTGACTTGAAAAAATACAACAGAAAAGAAAATTTCTTTTCTTTAAATAAGAGGACTCAAATACAGAAATATCTAGATTCTGTTGTGACTTACTGTAAGAGTCTAGTATACATACTTATCTATTGCCTTTATTTCTTCATTTGTAGAGTTGGGATGCATTATCATTATCCTTAACTCATTAGGGCTTGTAAAGCACTTTAAAATGCTTGGACAAAACAGCTTGCAGCAGTGCAAGTTATTATTTGATTAATTTGACTTTATTGGAGGTAAGCCCACTAAATTAAGGTTTATTCTCAATTTCATACCAAAGTCCTTTAAAAACTAGGGAAAGAAGTGATGTTTAAAATGAAAGGCTGGTGCTACTTACAGACAGGTGACATGTTTTAAGATGTTGAAATATTGCCTGCATCAAGGTTTTAAAATATGTTACTTACCATGCAAAAGGGTACAATACCATCTCATATTTAAACATGCTATATGATTTCAGGCAAAATTAGAGTTAGACGTCAGATTCAAGAACAGAAAATTATAAAGTTTTGTCAATAAATTGCAGGCTTACCAGCTGTTGACTTCAAATTTACTGTCTTGTACTTAGAAGTCTCATTAACCTTGATATTCTCAAACACTTTCAGGAAAATTTCTATTTAAACTGATAAATAGGCTTGGGTTGTTGATTTGATGTAGCATAGAAGTTGTAAGAATAGGTCCAAATTTGTGCTTTGAGTTGGAAATCTCCAGTCCCCTGAAAATTCAAAATGGTTTGCATAGTCCCAACTTCTGCTAATTACTATTATCTGAAACAAGTGCTGCTTCATTTTAGACATACTTTTGTTACTCTTTCCATTCGCTTTGAGTGGTTTACTGGATGACAGCTGGCTTATCATTCTGGAAATTATAAAGATATCTTCTCGTTAAGGATAAAAGACTCTAAAAGAGGAATCTCCAGAGGGAGAGAGTTCTCTCCTTTTGTTGTTATGCAAAAACCTGGTAAGAGTTGGGAGTAATCTGGAAACTGCCTATTACATTTTCTTTGAAATCTCTGCAATTCCACTGTCTTGGATTGAACTACTCACCACTGTTAGTGATGTGGAAAAACTCAATTTATGTTAAACTCTAAAATTACATGGTGGAAAAAAACAATTTGGCTATGAGCTTTGAAGTTTGCATGTTTGTTTTGTGTGCTGGTAGCTCTCTCTATAATATGTTATTCCGAAGACTTTTCAATAAAAGCACCTGAAATAACATCTAGGATCAGTTTTTCTAAAATGCACGTTAACATAATGGGCAGAAAGTTTAATGTTGAACATTATTTTCATATTTTTTTAATGTAATTTGGACACTTTGTTTTCCTTATTTAAAATCACTAAGAGCATGTACAAATCTAAATACTTTGTGAAAGTTAGTTCAAAACAGAGCTCCTTGTGGTCTGGGTGTGCCTATCTCCCTCTCATAAAATCAAACTTATCCTTACTTTCATTTGGCTTGCCTAGATATACTTAAAGATCAAAAACATATGCTGTTCCAGGTGTGCTTGTGAGCAAGCACCACTGATGGGGCTTTATGTAAAGAGATAAAAATTCTGTGCATGAGCTGTCACAAACTGTTTGGCTGAACAAAGTCACTGTTACTAAAGCACTGCTGATATTCTTAAATGGAAATGCAATGAGAAACACCTGTGTGAAAACTAGATTAGTAAAATTGAAAATCATCATGGATTCCAGGTCAGAAGTAAGTAAATAAGATGGTTCAAGGAAGGTCAAATAGTATCCATGTTCTCAAGTGGTGATGAAAACTTCAATTGTGAAGAGTATAGAAACAGGTGTGATTGTTGTACAGCAGGAGAATGGAGAGCTTTGCTTTAAGCAGAAAGTTTAAAATTCTTCAATCAAGAATGATGAACCAGAAAAGTGTAATACGATGCTTACTCCTATTATTTTGTGAGCCTGCATAGGTTGCAGAGTGCCTGTAGGAACACAGAGAAAACATTCTCCAACTTTGCCTTAATACCTAAAAGCCACAGAGCACTCTGTTAACAGAGTATATTGTCCAAACAGGTGCACTGGATAGCACTATGCCTTTCATTCATTGCTCTTTTTGTGAGCCCATGTAAAGAGCTAATACAAACCAAACAATGGAGTTTTGAACACAAATCAACATTCTTCATGTAGCGCAATGCATCCATTCTCCCCTCTGCTTTCATGCTTCCACAAGTATAGCACTTCCTTTGAGTGATGGGTTAATCCTGACAGGCTTTATGGAAAACTGTCTTCAGAAGAGCTATTTAAATGAAGAGGATGAATGATTACCATATGAAAACAGAAAACTGAAAATGTTTCTAGCAAAATTCAGTTTTGCTTTTGTTCAAAGGATGTTTCTGTTTTTATCTGTACAATTTGGATAAGGCTGATCTAGCAGAAAAAAAAAATAGATTAGGAAAAGTAAAGATCACTGGAACACAGAATACTGAGGTCCTTAATTAAGCCAGGCAGAGACAGTCTCTTCACTTTAAAGTTTAAACAGAGGCATATGGCAAAGATCGGTTCACTACTGGGACTGACAACTGGGCTCTGTTCTGTTGATTCCAGCAAAAGCAGCAGGAAGAGGGAGAGGAAATGACAAATGCAGACATGCCATAAACAAGCCCAGGGAATTACAGGGGACTAAGCTGTAAGAGTATGCTAAATTACACCTATACATTAACCTTCTTTGTTTTCTCACTGCAAAAGAGCACATCTAAATGCTTATAAATAAACATAGAAAAACCTCAGACCAGCACTGCTGCTAGAATGTAGAATCATTTCTTTTGCTGGAAACTCCTCATGGGTTGAATCCTTGCTTACATCAATTGAAATTTTAAATGAGACACCTATATGCTGGCTCTTGGGCTGTTTTAAATAGTAATTGTGTGAGATTTACATAGGAGGAATTCTAATACAAATTAATTACATAGAGAATTTGTGCAGACGATAGTTGACACGCATCTTTGAAAAACTACTTGTGTTTGTGCCAAAACTGTGCTAGCAGTGTGAATCAGGTAGAAAGCTTTATATGAAACACACATGCAATAAAAAGTACACTGTTATTTATCACCATATTTTTTACCTAAAGGATTTTCTGTCTTCTTTATTGAAAATACATCTATGTATTTATGAACATCCTGTATTCCACTGTAATTGTTCACTGACTTTTCTTCCACAATAGAAATATTTCAGGTCGACTTTTTTCAGGGTGTGATTTGCGAATACACATATGCATTCTTGTATGTAAAATAGAAGCAGTATGTGTTTCCTCCACATCTTTTAAAAATCATTTTCCCCTACAAATACTTTGCTGTTTTTCTTGATGTATCATATGAATCTCAATGCAAAGCACACTGAAAGCTAACGACGTAGTTGGATCATCCCTTACAGTGGCCATTACTAGAGCTGGTCAAACCTCACATGACCTTCACTGTTGTGGCTCTCCTGTCCCAGAAAGCAAGCCAGTGAAGTGAAATCAAGCTGAATCTTTCTTATTAAGGGAAGATATTCCTTGATCTTTCTTTTTTTTTTTTTTTTTCCCCATTAATGTTCCATCCTTATCCCACTGCTGGCTTTCCATGCAGTTCCTGGTTTCATATGATGATGGAAGAGAAAGTCATTTTAAATAGGTAGATGTTCCTGACAGCCTATTCTCTTTTCCTTTGCAGCAAGGCAAATCAGAAACTATACTACTTGCACCAACAGACTCACCCCACTGTCACAAATTACTGTGAGAATGCAGAGAATGAGGTACATTTTTTTTTTTCACTGATTAGTTGCGAACAGCTCTTACAGTTATATTTTAGAAGTATTTTTATGGCCTATTATATGCTAGTAACCAGTATTCTGAATCCAGAATCTGATGTGAAATTACTAGGTGGAAAGGTGTAAGACCTAAAATTTTGGATCTATTCCTGCTCTAAAAGACCTCAGTGAAAATCTGAATTGTAGGAGTAGTAAATTAAGCATTGAAAGTTATAGTCTTTATATTTAAAACAAATGAAAAAGCAGTTTGTAATCACCCTACAGAACCACAATTTTATTTACCCACAATACTACTGATACCAAAAGCTTGCTAGAGTTCAGAGACAGATTAGAAGCTTACAGAGATGCTCAGAACATTTGCAATTTGCCCAACTAAAATTTTTGAAAAGGGTACCAAAAAAAAAAGGGTTTTAGAAAAAAATTATTAATTCTTGGGTTAGAAAAACGAAACAACCCTCCTCCCCTGCCCCCCCCCAAAATCCACAAAAACATGAGAATCCATTAACAGCTGGTTATTCTATCATTTTATATTACAGAAAATCTTATTATTTCCTTTCAGGCCTGTGGAACTGGCCATTTTATCTTACAGGGCACTGATAGACAAGTTCTGAAATGATAAATACTGTGGTTCTTACACAAGTGAACCAGAAGTGTATCACAAAGAAATGCTGCAGTTGCTATTAAGCATTTACCAAAAACATTATTTGACTGTAATACGTTGTTTCAGCAGCTCTGAAGAAAATTGTTTCTGGCAAGAAGAGCTGGGTGTCACATCAGAAACAAATATTTGACATTTTCTTGTTTCCATCATGCCTTGTCAGTATAGTTTTATAAACATCCATGAAGTTTTGCACACAGTAAGGATAAAAAGGAACACTAATGATAGAGTATTCACTGAATGGATGTCACATGCTAGAATTTATACTGCAGTAGAATGGGAAGACTCTTGCCAATAAGAAATGATGTTATAAAATTAAATTTTAGCTTAGCATTGTTAATGATAAAATTATACTGTGTCAATATATATAGCAGCACAATAATGTAGCAGCTTTAGTATTAAAACGTGTATCTTTTTATGCTGTCAAGCAATAATTTAAAATACATTTATGACACAATTTTGAAGTTTATTTCGTTATTTAATGCCACACATTTTGCTAGAGTTCTGCTTCTGATATTATAAATGCATTTTTGAATGTGCACTCATTGTAGAAAGCTTATCCTCTTCTTATTTTATCCTGGAGGCTAATTAATTATTGTGTCATATTTCATGGATGTGCCAACATAAAATTATGAAGAAAATAGAAAAAGAGTACAATCTGTTACCATTTTTGATACAAGTAGATCTTATATCCCAACAGTATAAACAAGATGAAACCATTTTCAAATGTCCTTTTTCACATCTAATATCAGTTCTTTTAAGAATGGATTTACAGAAGTTTCTATGGAAAGTCCGGTGATGTTTTCTGTTTCCAGGTCTTTTTACTTCAAACAATGGAAGTATTTTTGATATGTAGATTACGAAATTCATTTAAATGTGGGCCTGAATCAATGAAATATTGTTTGTAATATTTTAAATTTTCTAAATCAAGTCTTTGCATTTGATGCAGGCATCAAAAGAAATTTCACATGGATGAATCAGTTCAGTTAGCCCAATACATGCCATAGTGTTGGTTAATTTAGAAACTAAGAAAAAAGTTATGGAAAAACCCATAGCTAACAATATGTTTTAAATGTTATATATATNCAAAATAATATATATATAAAACCAACAAGTTGTAGGGAACACCTGCAATCTGAACCATTTAATTTTTTTTTTCAAAGTTTGCAAGCATTTTTCTCATCTGTTTTCACTCCTGTCTATCTTTTACACCACCTTACCTTTATTTTGTATTAACATCTGTTTCATCTTTTTGCAAAATGCTTTTTACACTTACGGTGATGTAGAAATAATAATAACAGTTTAGGCTATGTCTTATATGTATAAGGGAAACATACTGAAGGATAAGGAATAAATGTAACAAGTGAGTTGAGTGAGACTGGCAGTTGAGGTATACTGGTGTAATTGACCCCACAATATTTAGCATCTTTATTAGTTTAATGATTATTGGCAATATATACGGATCCTCAGGAAGAAGTGTCATACTTGCCTGAATGTTTTTCATATTTGTGATTTTTATATTCTGATTTATATGTAAGATATTTTCTTGATGGTTAGAGAATTATTTTTTTCATGTTAGCATGTATTTGGCTTTATTGCAAGTCCAGCAGTGACTCCAATGACAGATTGATAATTTTATGTCATTCCTTTAATCTTGGCTGAAGCTGAGTTTCTATCAAGCTCACAGATCTAATTGCTCTTTCCTTAAATGTCTGCTGTTATGAAAAAATAGGTCTTGTGTCTTGGTGGTGCTCACACTTCCCAGGAATTGAGAGTATTGAATGTCCTCATAGCACCTTTCAGAATATGAAAAGATTTACAGTCCATTACAAAACACATCTGCTGGAAGGTTTCTGAATTTTTAATGGGAAAAAGTTATTGCCAAAATGAATAGTAAAAAATATTTTCTGTTTATAGGGATTACAGTTTGGATATAGGAATGTGATTTCTGTTGTCTTATGTAGCCAATATATATGTATATATATTTCAGAAGGGTGTATTATTGTAAATTAAGATGTTACATTCAGGTTCAGACATCTGAGCAGTTTTCATCTTTCCATTGGTCTCTTCATACTCTTCGTACCCACTTCGTACATACATACATATGTTCAGACTCATGGTCTATTTCTGCATAAGGTTTTGTAAGGGAGATTCCAGATGAACTCAGCTGTATTCTTACTTTTTCCCATTTTCTGAAGATACAAGAATTTTTAATTTTTCTATCAGTCCAGTCTAAATTTCTTCTCCCATATCCATTACAACAGCACCCGAATGACATTTTAAATTTCATTTGTAGTATAGTTATATTTTCATGATTTTGAAACTGTCATTTAAACACAGAATGTTAGCTGAACCCTGTCATTAGCTATGAGCTAAGTGTTGTACTATATTAGTATTATGTGCATGCCAAGGAAGAAGAAATATTTTTATACAGTCTTGTTCAAGGTTGATAACTTTCTGGCTAAGATACTCTTTTACATCTTCTAACCACATCTTTCCCTGTACCTTCTCTCTGAGGCTGTAGAGGTGAAGAAAACAAATTTTGCATAATAACTATATTTCAATATTGTTAAGTCACGGAGTTCTTTTATTTCACTTATTTAGTATTGTCAAGTGGCAGTAGATTGTCATACAATCATATCATAGAATCATGGAATCATAGAATAGTTTGGGTGGGAAGGGACCTTAAAGATCATCCAGTTCCAACCTCCCTGCAGGGGGGACATCTTCCACTAAACCAGGTTGATCAAAGCCCCATCCAGCCTGGCCAGGGACGGGGCATCCACAGCTTCTCTGGGCAGCCTGTTCACCCTCACCACCCTCTGAGTAAAGAATTTCTTCCTAACATCTAATCTAGATCTCCCCTCTTTTAGTTTAAAACCATCCCCCCTTGTCCTATCACTGTCTGCCCATGTAAAAATCCACTCTCCATTTTTTTTATAAGACCCCTTTAAATATTGAAAGGCCACAGTGAGGTCTCCCTGGAGCCTTCTTGTCTCCAGTCTGAACATTGCCAGTTCTCTTAGCCTTTCTTCATAGGAGAGGTGCTTCTATATTATATGAATTATACTTTCATAAACTAATAGTTTTTTTAGAGTGTCTTTGCATGTAGCACCCATTACAACCAAATTAAAAATGGCTTGTTAAATCTCTGAATATTTTTGTCAGTAAAAACAGGACATAAGAAAATAAAGCAGTTTGTTTCTACCGATTCTAATTACAATAATGAAGAAGGTTTTAATTTGTTAGCTCATAACTGTAAATGAGTATGACAGTTTAAGTGCCCAGTTTACCTTTGGCTTGCTAGGAATTAATCTTGTTTTAGGATGTGGAATATTAATTTGAGAACAAATATTATAAGCATTTGGAAGAATTAAATATAGAATCAGATGAAAATCTATTATTGGTTCCCTGCTTCCCATCTCAGTTGTCACCGGTACTTTTCTACTGTAGGAATCCAACTGAAGGATCAGGACTTTCCTCTTGTGAGGGAGAATGCCTCACAACATTTTAAATATATACCATCTGAATTTGTGTGAAAGAAGATAACTACATACATATTTCCAAATAACTGTGAATTGTTAAGTATTCAAAAAAAAAAAAAAGTGATTTCATTTCTTCATGCTGCTTAGTGACTGGGGTTTATTTTACTTTACGCCACTGTTAAATGAAATGCTTTTGTTTCTGTTCAGCAGATGCAATTTAAAGTCCAAAGAGCACATTTCAGCAGTTTTCTTTCACTAGCCATTCTCCAGGAAAAAAAGAAAAAAGAAAAATAATCTGAGAAAGAGAACAAAAAAGTGAAAAGTCAGAAGCAACACAAGTTAAGCACTGGTGAGAAAGAAAACCATATGGTCCAGTGGTTAAAGACAAAATCAAGGCAAGAGGATCTTTATTTTGAATTTCTAATCTGGAAGTCCCCTAATTTCTTTCAGCCACACTCAACTCTGTTGGCAGCATGGGTAAAACAGCAGGACATCACTATATTTCCAGATACGTTTCTCTGGGTAAATATATACCCTGAATGCTTTAAAATATTCATGCTTTCCTTAAAAAAAAAAAAAAAAAAAAAAAGTTAACTCACTACAACAGTGCAGCTTCATCAGATTTGGGAGCACAAATTAAGTAGTATAGACCTGTTATAGCAAGAGGAAAACATGAAGGACAAGATACAAACCATAACACTAATCTCAAGAGCCCTCTTAGAGTTGCAGAGGAATGGATCATGTTAGTCAAACAGTGGATGAATAACCAACTTAATGAGTAAAGAATGAAATGGAAGCCATCCTCCAAACAAAGAGCAACATCTGCTTTCAGTCATGTCAGTATGAAACCAGAAGAATTTCAGTAACTGATTTGAATGAACTAGGTTGACATAGCATCATTTTATTGGTGTTTTGGGGTGAATGTTTCTATAATATAGCACTTTCTGATCCAGAAGAAGAGAAATAAGCTACACAAATGAGTAGTATTTTTCCTATCTGATATACTTAAGTGCTTAAATAGAGTTTTTTTTTTTTTTT
>VXAA01006474.1:683903-712148 GCA_013399115.1 Anseranas semipalmata
TTTGATACAGAGCAAACTACTATTTAGTGAACAACAGTTTGATTTCTGATCAAGTGCCCTTTTAGGAGGCAATGTGTTGGAGGAATTCATAAACAGATCAAAATTCAAGATGAAACAAGCCCTATACTATGGACACAAATTAGACCCATCTGCAGTTGCTGGGCCTGTGGTTCCCTCTCATAGTTTCCCAACGTGTGCAGGAAAAAAACAAACATATTCTCACATATTCATTAGGAAAGAATTCATTCAGCATATCTCAGTTTACTGTAAAGAGCTGTATAATATTTTCCTGTTAATCTCAGGGCTATGCTCAAGAAAGTAGCACTACCAGTCTGCTAATGTAATACTTGCTTGTTCTTTCATAGTGTGGTTGAAAGCTTGTTAACTTTATTTCCATCAATTTTATAAGTTTCTCTGATTGTAGACTTGCTAACGTGTGTCAGTGTGTGTGTGCATTATATAAAAATATTTTGGAAATAATTTTATGGCATTGATTCAGTGCCTGAATAGATCTCCACTGACATGTGTCAGCAGGTGAGAGCCACTACACTGGAGCATTGTTTTCTGGGGAATGGAACTCAGTGCTCCTTAGTCATAACATTTTTCTGCTTTTATCAAATATCTCTCAAAGCCACTTCTTTCTACTGCTGTTTTGTATGAGAGATGTTAACCTATCATTATCATCTGCTGCTCTGTTAGCCGACGTGTATACCAATTCTAAAGATTTCAACTCTGCTAATGACTTATAAAAAAAAGTGGTAAATTACATATGAAAGGGTTAAATGACAGAACTAAGAGTGGAATTTAATGCACCCAGAAGTTAAGAAATGACAGATTAGATTGCATAAGTAAGCTTCAATTAAGTCCTGTTATATATCTTTAATTATAGCTTGTTGTATTATTATTCCACAAAATTTTGCCTCTTCAATGCCTCTTCAATGGATCTGTTGTGTGAAAGAAGTAGGGCTATGTAGTGAAGGATACAATTGTTTGTAGGACCCTTGATTCACCTGTTCAGAAGTAGAAAAGCATATAATTAATGAGTCAGGATAGCTCATAAATAAAAAGGCAGTTTCTGTTGTCAAGACAATTTGATGCTGCTACAGAGATTTAGAGTTTAATCCTGACTTTAATACTTACCAGCAATGGGCTGTTTAACCAATTGGTAGAAAAAGACCTTTGGCAGTGTTTTTTTTTTTGTTGTTGTTGTTTTTTTTGTTTGTTTGTTTTGTTTTGTTTTGTTTTTGTTTTGTTGTTGTCGGTGCTTTTTTTGTCCTTTTGTTTTCAACTAATGGTTATTCCCAATTTTTGGATGCTTCTTTTGAGGCATTTGAAATTGACTGTCAAAGATTAAGCACATGGAGGCTGTGCTTTGTACCTATCAAGTTCTATCATAAGCTGAATAGTTTGAAAAAATCAGATCCTGGCAATGAAAATTATTGCATATTTTTAAGTTGCTCTTTGTATTGCTCAGCCTATCTGTAAATGGGGTTATTACCTCTCCTCTTCATTGTGGAAAAAACAATGATCAGAGATTATAGTAAGAAACTAACAGTAAAACAAGTAATTTTTATCTGTGGAAGTACATGTGTATAACACATGAAACAGTGAGAACAGAAGAAAATAAGGATTTTTTTACTATTATGCAAATGCTATCCATTCTATGCAGTTGGGCTTCTTTAAAAATGTATATGGAACTTTCATAGTGTATTTATATGTAGATATATATACACGCAATTTATGCATACTGAATCAAAGCTGAAGTCTATGCCTGCTTGGGTGATTTTACCAGCCTTTTTAACCTTCGTGTTTTCCATGTAATCTCAGTTTGACATAGATCACTGTGGCATATGATATTAACATATGATACCTTGTCAATTAACCTGTCAAACTATCCTGTATGGCTAGGATGAGGCAGCTTGAATGTGTGGGTCAAGAGAGGGGGTATAAGTAGAATCCCAGCTGACACACAGGCACAGTGGTATTTAAGGGAATTAACAAGTACCTGCCAAGAGGTACTGAAAGCAGAAGGTAATGCTACTATTTTTTTTTCTTTTCTTTTACAGAAAAGAAAACACTGTTGGTTTGTCCCAGTTCAACAATTTCATGGCTTGAACCACTTCTGTTTATGAAAGAGAGTAGAAATGCCTTTGGATCAAGTTCTAACACGGCAGCTGACTAACAACCCCTTCTGTTAGTTGATATGGGTTGCCTATGACATACTGCTTTTTTGTAAGGTTGCAGTTTTGTTAATTTCATATTTTATGAGGAACATTCACTAGGGAAAGACACAGGAAAAGTCTGCTTCTGGGTATGATAAAGGCTGTGGGAAAATTAATCACCTGGATGTGCTACATGGTTATCTAGAGACTGCAGTTTTGACCCATATATATGTTACTATTTTTAAGGATCCAAAAAGCAGATGGTATTGGTTGACAGTCAGCAAAGATAAGTAAACATGTTCATAATGTTGCAAGGTTATGGAGTTGACTTCAAAATACAAAAGATTTAGAAGTGGTAAAAAGTACAGAAAATAGTTGGGATAGTAATGATGCTGCTTCCTTCCAGAGGCGGTATCTTTGTGTGTGTGTGTGTGTCTGATTGCAAATTAAGGTGAAAAAAATTAACCCCAGGCATAAAAGAATATTCAGTCCCTACCTCCATGGTTTTCAGAACAAAAGACCTTAGCCTTTGGTTTAAGATTTGATTTTTTTCCCTGCTCATTGCCACACAAAGAGATATAGCTCAATAAAATGAAAGATCCAGTGCACTGCAGTTCATATTCTTGGCCTGAAGGAATTCTTAGTCAGGTTAATGGATCTGATGGTTTTCCCTTCATTGATTTTTAAGATGATTATATTTTATTTATAGGTGAGAAAATAATAGTTAATCTTAAATTTATTGAAAACTTATTGTGAGACTGCACGAATTGATAATGCTAACAATACATTCAGGGAAGCCAAACTATTCCTGTCTTTAATCCCGTAAGTGCTGATGTGAGGCAAACATATTGACTTGAAATTAAATGTGCTTTTACGTACACCTGTGTTCAGAATGAGTTATATTTTTCTTGCTCTTATGAAAGGTTTCATTACAAGAAGCATTGATACACCTCAGGTGTTTCTTTTGTGAAAACTGTATGTGAAATATCCAAGAGCTGAAAGCTTGTGGGTAAGAGCATGTTGTCCTCTGGAGGCTATAAGATCTGATTTCTAAGTCAGCCAAGTCATTTGTCAGATAAAAAGCCTACTGGTCAACCGTAATTGTGTCCACAGGTTTGAATCTTAACATAGCATGTGGGTTGCAGATTTACAGTGGAATTTGGAGGACAGCATGAACAGTTCTTTGTAACTCAGAACTCCTTGCCTTAACACTGTTATAATTTTTTTTTGATGTTTTAGATGGACTCAGAGACCCTTATTATTTTTTGCAAGCCAACAGATGATAACAAAAGGCATAACATAATCTTACAATATAAAACTATAAAATGGCATTCATCTCTCAGTAGCACTGAATTTCAGTATTCAGCTCATCTTACAATAATGCATTGAACTGGGTGGCTAAGATGGAGAGATGCTGAATCAAAGTTATGCCTCGGGCAACCATAAGCCCTTGTTACACAATCCTAATGTGTGGTGAAAGTTCTAGAGTGGCATTATATTTTGACAAAAAAAAATCACTTCTCAGCAATTTCATTAGTCATAATGATCCAGATCCAGTGCATTTCTGTGAGGTAAACTAGCAGAAAGACCAGTTTGGGAATGTGCAGCAGGTTCTGTAGAAAACAAAGTAAGAAAAAGGGAGAGAGATCAGAACACAGCAATTACTGTTAAATTTTTCATGCTTATAATGCATTATCTAAAGCTGGCAGTGCCGTTAATGGCTGTATAAGGCCTCTGACTGGACACCTACATTAATTTTAGAGCTCCTCTATTGTTTTGCTTGAAGCAAAATTTGACATCAACACGATGTTTCACCTTAGATTGAACTTAGTGGGGAAACAACATGAAAGTAAATTAAAATCCCTGCTCACTTCCCACCACTTTTGCAATAACATCTTTTTATTTTACACCAAAAGCTGTCTAAAAACCTTTGGAAGAGATTTCCAAAAGGAAAAGCCTATTTTTTATAACTTCCTTTCCCTGACTCCAAGATGCACCCAAGGCAATATATTGAAAGTTTAAGTAGCACACAAAAATAATTAGATACACTGTTTTTCTTCAGTTTGTTTCTGTACTGATGAACCTGAGTGCTGTGTATAATTAAAAGTGGAATAAAATGAAGCGTTGAGGTGTCAGAGCCTTTGCTAGGTGTAGCCTGTACAAGCATAACTATATAGAAGGGGAGGAATACTGATGTAAGTATTAAGTAAGAGGGAGCTGCATGTAGTGACTGAAATTACCATATATGTATATAGTATTCCTGTTGGGAAAATACAGCTGTCAAAATAGATTCACAGGTAGTGTGTGAATTGGGGACTTTGGGACAGGAAAAAAGGGCAGAGGTTGAACAAAGCCAGCAGAAGTTTGGCCTCCAGATTTGGCTATAATAAGAGATGATCTGAACTATTGCCCAGAATTCAAACCAAAAGAGAAGTGAACTTGTCAAAAGGTTCAAAAAATATTTCCTATTTTCTTGTTCCTCTGCACTTCCTGGTTCTACTTGGTTCTCTGAGTCAAGGGCCAAGGCAAAATTAAAAAGGCTGATCTTGCACTATTGTCCTTACACTGGCTTCGGTGAAAGGAAGGACCACAAGAAATCTCACATAAAGTCTCTTCTCATAAAGCTGCTGGGTAAATACTGTCGTTAATTAAATTAGTTCAAATAAGACGTGGAAAATTCATCAAAGTCAAGTCTGTTTGATCTTCCCTATAATTAGACATAAAACTGTTCCTCTAATTTTCTTCAAACAACAAAATAATTATAATAACTTGATTAACTGAGTGTCAGAGGTTGCAGACTAGTGTGGACTCTATAGACCAAGATTCTGTGAGCCTCCTCTTTCCTTCCTTCTCTTTTTTTTTTTTTCCTCTTTTTTCTGAAAGGTATTACATGAAAGAGAACAATCATGTGGCCTTTGTACAAACAGTACAAACAAAAGCCTTGGGACTACTCAGAATGCATAAACTTGAGCATATGTGCAAATCTTTGCTGGATTGTGCCCAAAGGGCACAGCTATAAAGAGCTAGAAGTATAAAATACTGAAATTACTTGCACATGTGCTATTTAGGTCATTATCTATAGCAATTCAATGTAAAGGAAGGAGTTATTTATGTTATTTGTATCTATTTATAGGCTTTGTCCAAGATTTGAAAGAACTCCCTGTGAACTATTGTTAATTGACTATTACTTATACGTTATTTCAGGAGCAGAACGATGAAAAGAGAATAAGGGAGGAAATACTAAGTAGTAAAATATCTTTCTCTGTAATATGAAACAGTCACCTAACTTTAAGGATTAGGGCAAAAGATGATCTACAGTGATAGTGGTAAGAACATTCTTTCATAATTCCAAGTCCTTGCAGTTACATTCTTGTGTCTTAAAACTTTTCTACTAAACAGTATTTACTATCTGCTTTATGACTGTGAGGTTTTGCCTTTTTAATGTCTTATTAATTTAGAAACATTTCCTTTGCTGTATGCTTTACCTCTGAATATAATAATGGCTTAAATCTCAACTCTGGATACAATGATGAGTTAGATCTCAGTCTCTGTCCACATTGTTCAGCAATCTACACAGAATTACTACAAATTACTGATGGGGAACTTGAGGTAAAACCACACAATTTCTAGGAAATCACTCTGATTTCTAGAAGTTAGATGAACATTCATAAAATTGAAAATAATAATCAATTAGAAAAATTAGAAAATAATCTAGAAAAAATAAAAAGTCTCTCTTATCTCTCTTTTGGGGAGTGCAATGTAAGAACCCTTAGGTTTCCTGTGTTGCTGAGGACTCGGTTCACCCACCCTCCACCCCAAAATAAAGTTTTGGAAACACCTTTGTAAATCTGTCCAAAGGAATTTCATAAGAAAATTTTCCATTTTCTAACCCAAGTCAACCATAATTTTCTCAATTTATAAATTTCAATAAAAAATCAGTACTATAAATGGCATCATAGCTAACTGCAGTCTGCTCTAGTTAAAAATACAGCAGTGATGAAGCAGATGATAGGAAATATGAAGAAAATTTTTGTACAAAACCTCACATGTAAACAAAATTAAGGATGTAGCAAATATAGTAAACTTCCATAGATGAAAAAGACAATGAACTTCCTATTTTACTCCATATACATTAGATCATTTAAAAATAGCAGGTTTTCAGTTAAGATGATACTATGCACTATGTTTTCATTCTTAAAGGGCAGAGATGGAAGACAAGCTGATCTGGAAGATTAGTATTATGTACGAAAAATCATCTACCATGAAAAGAATGAATGTTACAACATAGTTCTGTATATAAATTTTTTTTAAATTACACAGTAGAAAGAGATCAGATTATAAGCAAGCGGATTCATAAATCTACCCAGATTTTTGAAGATAGTGGATAATTTTATAGTGTGCTCTGAAAAGTGATCCTTTCTTATGGTAAGCATGAGAGATTGTCCATAGTGAAATACATGGAAAGGCACTGATCACCCACAAAGATAATTGTAAGCCTCAGCAGTTATGGTTTGTTCAGGCCAAATACCCAAGTAACTAAGTTAAGAATTCAATGAGAGTAGGCAAATAAAATAATGTATCACATTGAAAGTAGTGATTACATACTTATGATCTTACAGAAACTGAAAAAAAAATAAAATCCGAGAAGCATTGTATTTCTCCTGTGTAAATAGGCAGCTATGTTTATAGTATTTTCATAGGCTTAGAATGTGTGATTTGTTTGTATCTTTTATATTCTTCTACTGAACTATAATATTAATAGCAATAGTAATAAGAATAGTGCTTATAATAAACCCTAAAATTCTACTCATGCTGTTGCTACAAGTTATTTAAGTAGTTGCTGATAGTGGCGTTTACTGCATCTTCTATCACTGTGACTCCCCCAGTTGTGTCCATTCACTTTGTGTTTTTATCTCCTCAGCAAGTATGCAACCATTTATCAAAGAAGCCATTTTTTTTTTTTTTGCTAACACTAGCTTCTTTTTTACAAACTCTTTTTTTATCAATATGAACATAGTATTTTTCTAAATTTGCTGTTAAATATGAAACAAACACCCATTAAAATAAATATGAAGTGTAGATTCCACATAATACTCCTGAATCTTGTATGTTAATTGATGTACATAGTTTTCTTGTCAGTATTTTATATTTCATTCTATCATAGGAAGGTCATGCAGAAGTGTTGCTTGCCTTTCATTTGCCCTTATTTTGGAAACCAGGGCTGCAGCTTTTGTGCTAGATAGGCAATCCAATTGCACCAGCTTGTCAGCATTCTTGAATGTGTAAAGGGCACATACAGGTAAATGAGTGGAAATGCAGAGGCAGAAGGAAGTATTCTTGCACAGAATATGGCTTACTGAGTGGAGCAGTGTAGATAAAGTTGAACAAGAGTTTGGCACATTTAATACCAAACTGGACTTCTCAGCTAGTATAAAATAATTTTTATTATTGTTACACATAATTTCAAAATAATTTTTCTTAGAGCATCTGAGCAAATGGGATTGTGAGTAGTAACATTTTTTGTTCAGTATCTTCTATAGAGAGAATCATATTTGGGTTTGGGTTTGATCTGGATGTTGAGACTGGTTCTTGAGAAGTTGGCCATTTATAGCATCTTATAATTCTTATTTAAAAAAAAAAAAAAAAAGTTTAAATGCTGTGTGCGCATCTCTGTTCCAGGACAGATGGTTATGTGTAAACAAAGGAAACTGCACTTAGCATATAGGCATACCCACTTTACTGTCTTTTTTTCTCCTTGAGAAAGCTGATCCAAGTACTTGTACTTCCCAGGATAAGAGCAAAAATAGTTACTGCTTGCAAGTGCAGATATATGTATCCCCATTTGTTAACTAAAGAAATGAGTACTGGTGCATCCAGAGAACTATCTAGATAGGTTCCCTTAGTGCTTAATTACCCCTTTTCTTTAGATACATTGTATAATTTCATATACAAGTAACTTTTAAAGTGTCATCCTCAGCACATGGGATCAGTCATACTATTATAAATCATATTGTTATAAAATGTATATATAAAATGTTGATATGGTTATTTCTAAAATATGATTTACATCATGCTTTTTCTTCTTCTTCTTTTTTTTTTTTGACCAGAAGGATTTTCTATTTTATGCATATGTAATGCCCACATTTCATTCTCTGGTTTTGACAGCATTGTAGCCTAAGGAATAGTTGGAATTTCCTTTTATTCATAAATTCTACTTTTCAGAAAAATTCTTGCAACAGATATTTTTGCAAGATAAAGAGATTAATTAAATGATACCAATTGTAAAGGCTTTGTTGCCTTTGGTTTGTCATGTTAATAGTGAATAACGTTGATGGATAGAGATTGGGATTGTATTAAATCACGGCCTGCTCCTAATCCTTTCCTTTTTCTTTGAAATACAATATAAACAGAGCATTCCAAACTGCTCTTCAAGCAGACAGGTGTTCATAATCTTCTCTTATAATACAAAGGTTAGGGAGTATGCTGTTACAGAAGAATGCTGAATCATCAACAAACACCAATAAAATAAAATCCCAATCCAACAACTAAAACCATAATGCCAGTTTAATTTAGATTCTTATGACAAAATATTTGAGATTTATGTTATCTTTGTTCATATTATTTGGCACGAACTCTTGTTCCTGCATTTCTCCTAAAAAAGATGAACATCTTCTTTACATGTAATTTAGTCTGGGATACAAATACTCTTTATTCTTTTCTTACAAGCTGTTTACGAAGCCAAAAGCCACAAGAAACGCTGTCCACTTGAAGGTGGAGAATGCAACTGTTATTGATTAAGAAAAGGAAAGGAGGAGGAGTCAGGGTACACAACTTTCCTTTGGCTTTATTGTAGCTTGATTTTTATCCAGAATAGTTGATGTGGGGTTCAGTGAGAGACTGAACATCTGACATAGCATGGATGGCTGTACAAAAAGGTATCTCCTGGGATTTGCAATGCAATTCTCTTAAAATTGAGAAAACGAAGAACCTTTAGAACCTTTCCCATTCAGATGATGCAGCTTGTATTTGGCTCAGTACATTAGTAACACAAAATTATTTTCTAGGTATTTGATGACTTCTAAGTTGGTTGTCTCCTTATGTGGAGATAAGTTAGATGGTCTATAAAGTAACAGAATTATTCTTATTCTTATTAGTTAAAATAACTCCTTGATTTTCTGGATACTTGATTTGTGGGGAAGAGAACTGGTAGTGTCTAATATAGAATAAATACTACAGGAGTCCTACAGGAGTGTAGAAAATCAATATATTTAATTTAAAGCAGAGAGGTAATGTGACAGTTTTTCATCAAAAATCAAATAGGATTTTTAACATCAGCACATTCCCAAAGATCTGAACATTTGGGATCTCTCTATGGCCTTAAAATGACGAATGGTTACATATTCCTGTTGAATCATTTCTAAATAAGTAATATCCCCTAACCCTTTTATTAAATGTGTAGGTTTTACAGATGCTCTCTTTTAATCAACTGATTATTGATCTGTACATGACATCACTCTAACAGATGATCTATCTTGCAATATCCATACATAAATAAAGAAATACGAGGAAAGACTTGGGGTCCGACAGTTTCATCAGAAATCCTCAGAAATCCTCTAATCTTTTTTAGTTCAATTTTGTCAGTAATCTCTAAACAGTTACTAAACAGTAATTTCATTCCTTAGTTTAAATCTTCCTACTCTCTTGTTATGGTTACTTACCTAAAAAAGCAAGGTCTTATTCATTGTTACTATTATAACTGAATAAACAAACATATTTCAGTAGCCAGGCTTGACGGATTCAAAGCCATACCTCTTGTTTACTACTGTAGCCCCATTTTACTATTTAATCTCTTATAAGTAATTAGAAATGATGATTCAAAATATTGGTTATATAGCTTGACTTTTAGTATTTTCTTGCTCCTTGGGACATCTTTGCAAAATGGATTTTTCTCAGTAGTAGTGTATTCTTTTTCCTTCTTAACTCAGCTTTATTAACTGACTTAACTCTAACTTTACTAACAGAGGTAGATTTTGACCCTATCTTTCTAATGAAAAGATGAAATATAGGACTGAACTTTGCACCTATAAATACCTGAATCTAAGTGATGTTTGAATCCCTGAAGGTAACAGTATAATTAAAAGAAAAAAATTATCAAAAGTATTCAATATCAAATTTAACAGAAAAATTACCTTTCTAAGAAAATGTTTCACAAATAATGAAGATTAAATAGATTTGATTAAAGACTGTATGTTGCAATGGATCTATTCCCTTGTCACCACTGATACGTTGACACTTGTTGAGTAAACTGATGTTAATATATTAGGAAAAATTCTCCTCCTGAGAGGAAATCTAGCTAAACAAAGTGATATTTAATGTTTTCTATGATATTTATTTAGCTAAAAAGGCTGATTAGACGTTAAACAGAATGGAGGTTAATGATCTTTGTTATTGGTGTTATAAAAATTAAGAAAGAATAAAATAGGGTTAATGATGTATCCCATTATTGTTATTATGGGGATTAAATGCATGCTGTTGTCCGCTGCACTGAAAAAATGGGCCCCAAGCTGTGAGTAATTAACAAAATTATATTATTGCCTGACCTTATGTTGTAATTAATTACTCTCATCACTGTATTTTTCAGTGTTGTTTATATGTGTTTTAGATAGGTCTTCAGATTTGCAAGTAAAAATCGATGAAATAAACTTGTGTCTGATTTAGACCAGCCTGTATATGAAAACTTTTATTTATTGCATAAATGCACAATGAAATAGGAGAGTGGATAGGACAAAAGGGGACTATGTTAAAGAGTAATCTGAATTTGTTCCTCATACCTAAAGGCTGTCCTTGTCATTTCATTTTCTGTTTTGTTCTGAATATTTACATTACAGCAAAATGCCCACTGGGAATTGAAAAAAAAAAAAAAGTATCAACTGGTGAGATAAAACTATTTATTATTGGTTGTTTTTGTTATGATTGTGTATGTCAACCCAGAACAAGACCTTATTGTGCTAGGCTCTTTACAAACAGGGAATACCAGATGGTCCCAGCTCTAGAGAGTTTATAATCTGAATCAACAGGGTGAATGATGAGGCATAACATAAAACAGTAGTGTGAACAATGTGATGGCAGCAAATGTTACATTAGTTCCGTAATTTCTTGCTGAAAGCAAGGAGGGAGGGTTTGGTATGTTTACTGGTGGATTAGGTCTAATATGGCAATGGTGACCCTGTTAGCACTTTGCAGTGCTGCAAAAACTTTTGAGGGTGACACTGGAAAGCAGCCTCATGGCTACACACTTCCTTCTTCCCCCTCCAATTTGCCCCTGCACCTCTGGAGGACCAGAAAGATGTGGAAATGAAGAAAAGGGTAACTGATATGGATGTCAAGAAAGCCTGAGATTAAACTACTGTAGGGGAAGGACAGTTTTGGACCAAACAACTAATCATATTTTTAGCCAAAAAAAGTTATCTGTTTTGGCTGCTTTACTTTCTCCTGCTGGAGTCTCTCATTGGCTTGATTCTGTAATTTTACATTAAGAATCAATGGTCAGAGGGAGAAGCCACGTGAAAACCTCTACTGTGGGGGGAGTTTCCCCTCCGGGTGGTGCTTCAATTCTTGCATGATACAGAGAAGATTATATTCCTTGCAGATGCAGATCCAGCTTTGTCTTTTGATATTCCTTCATCTACAGCTGGAGTCCATATGAACCCTCATTCAACCTGTAGAATAATCTCAAAATTATTTGACTCCTCCAGATTTAAGGAATTCAAGGCAAGTCTTCATGCTTCATCTGTCATCTCCTTTTTTTTCTATCATGCACAATTTTATAGGACAGACCAGTTCCTTTGTTTAACTAATGTTGCTTCTTTATGCTTTTTATCACACAAGGAATATAGAGATGCTACAGTTACTTGCTTAGCAAGAGTAGGTACAAGGCCGAAATAGTACATCACAAAAGTTTTTCTGAATGCTCATAACATCAAAAGTTCAGAAACAACAAAAACTTACAGAGGTTTTAAGTATGTACATGAGAATTTACCGAAAGGGTAGTTAGGCATTGGAATGGGCTGCCCAGGGAAGTGGTTGAGTCACCATCCCTGGAGGTCTTTAAAAGACGTTTAGATGTTGAGCTTAGAGATATGGTTTAGTGTGGGCCTTGTTAGAGTTAGGTCAGAGGTTGGACTAGGTGATCTTGGAGGTCTCTTCCAACCTGAACGATTCTGTGATTCTGTGTGATTCTGTGATATTAAGACAACAGTGAAGATGTCATATGATACATAGCTTAAAAAATCTAGATTTAGTTTACAGAGAAACAAATAATTTCCTTCTCTTTTTCTATAATTACATCTGATGAAGGAGATAAGAATTGTTTCATTTTCTGAAGGTGGTTCATGTTTCATGTTCTTTGGAAATTAGACAGATTTTTGTCTCCATTTGGTAAATTCCATGAGATTCTCACAGGGTGCAGAAAGCATGGGCTTCTATCTATCCGTGTTTTGAACATAGCCTGTTAGTGTGAGCAGGCTTTGTGTCAGGCCTACAAATTGAAGGAACCTGTCCCACACCAAAAATGATTACAGCACTCTGCCAGAGAAAGCAGATGTTCTTTACCGGCAGTCATGGACATGCAGCCGTATCAGCGCTGCCAGCGATGTAATCAGGTCTTCAAAACCCACACCAAGCATTTTGGCAGATACTGACTTCTTTGCATGTTCAGAGATCCCTTTGAGGTCAAAGGGAGACTGAAAGAAATACAGGAGGCACATAATCTGTCACAATATATATATTGCATACTGGTTTAGGTAAATCTTAGTAAGAGGTATGTGGACATTATTCACATAGAACAGGTCTGAGAAGCAGCTGTATGTTGAAAGACAGCAGTCTGTCTTTCTTCTGTGAAAATCTCACCCATCATTTTTTTACAGACAGACAAGAAGAACTTACAAAGAAATACAGGGAGGCACAAAGCATTTTTGCCTGCTCAAAAATAATGCTGTAATTCAAAAACGTCTAAACAGAGCCATCAGTTCTGTCATAAGGTATAAGAACAGAGTGGAATATAGGCACACAGGTGTTTTGTGCAGCTTCCCTTGACAGGTGAGAAAGCCAAGAGATGAGTGAATTACGGGAACACAAAATGCAAAGTGTTCGTGAACAATGCAGCTCAGAGCTCTGCACCAGCTTGAAGGGGTATATTCACTGAGCAGAAGACTGCAGGAGCTGCATTGACCTATGTCACATATGACAAGGCACACAAAAAAAGGCCAGAAAAATAGAAGAAAAACAAAAGAGTTCTCTACAGTTCTATGTCTGTATATAGCACTTTCCTTCAGTGAAGCATAAGAAAAACTAGGAGCCTACAAAACATACTGTCCTTCTCCCTACTGCTAGTTAGAGGAAAGAAGTACACGAACATTCAATTTAAATTGAATTTGCTCAATTGAAAGTGATAACTCTAAATAATAAAACAGGTAGTTAGATAAGGACCTAAATTGAAAGAAATTATTTCAAAGCAACCTTGAATAGTTCTTCCATCTTTATATTTTATGTATTGTAAAATTAGGTTCCAGTTTTAAAGGAACAGTAAGAATTACTCCCACATATTTTTAGCAAATTACCTTACTACTGAGGAAAGATTGTGTAACTGCATTAAGCTTAGTGTTTCTTTTCAAACAATTAATTTATTTTAGGTTTTGGATTCCTGATTCTTTTTTTTTTTTTATCAACCTAGATGTGTATAATCTACCTTTTTTATTTAAACATCAGAGTTACCTTTTCTAGCATAGTAAATTAAAATAACACAAATGATAAAAATGCCTTACATATATTTCAGGTCTGCTGAAAACAAGCTTTATGTGTGTGCATTACCTAAGTATCCTGAGGAACTTTCACTGGTGGCATTTTGATGTAATGACTAACATTCTCAGAAAGAAAGACAAAAGGTCAAAAATACGGGATTCTTACCTATATTTCTCAGGAACCATTTCTGACTCAAAACTGAAGTTTGAACTGATTTTGATGTGTATTCCCTCCCAAAAGGGGATATTTTCTAGGGACCATATCTAGAAAAAATAATTTTGAAAAGGAATGCAGTTTCCCACGATGTTCTGAATGTTGTGGAGGTAAGTGTGTTTATCATTTCCCTCCTACATGCCATCACTGTCATGGGACTGAGGAATTAGGATTCTGAGCAGACATCAAATACTTCTAGGATGTGTTCATTTCTAATACTAGTATAACAGCAGGAATGGAAACTGAAAAGATGAAATTACAAGTGAAAAAGAAGTAGCAAATTGTCATTGGAGAAGAGGGGAGGGTGCTAAGAAACTGTGAGGAGCAAGTAAGAAGAGAAATAATTTGAAACAGGAAATGTAAACTAGGGCGAGTGGTGATTGGTGGGAAATAGTGAACCATTGAAAAGTTCCCAGAAAATGTGTCATCACTATAATACATCTTAATGAATGAATAATTTTAAGCATATATGTGTTACATACTTTAAGTTATTTTTTTCCACTAAATAGACACAAACACATATAAGCATAATTCCCCATTTCTAATAGTCGTACTTTTGCTGAGTCCCTTGTTTGGGATTGTTGCCAGGCATGTTAAATTCTAGTTGCGTATAATCTCTGTCATAACAGAACACGGAGGCTATTCAGGAAACACTTGGTACTTTCTCCTCTAGGTAGCATATGTATTTCTATCAATTTTTGTCATTCTTGTACTTATATTTAGACTACCTTTTATAATTTATCAGCACAGGGAACCCTGATCATTGGGACAGCTATACAAAATTACAGTAAAAATAAATAATAAGAGAACCTAGTATGGTGGAAAGTGGATACATCTGCAATATGAGCAAGCAGAAGAGATGTCCATCTTAATGACTGTTAGCTATTCCTTTAATTATGAAATCATCCGCTTAGAAAATGTCCTGTTTGTTTTATTTTGTTTTCTGGTGCAGGGTAATGGCATGCCAAATACCAACTAGGTTAGTGAGAAGCAGACTGTGCTATTCAGATTTCCTTTCCCCAGTACCAGCCTCTCAGAATGGTCCTGGATACAGTAATGGGACTTCTGACAAAGAAAGATGTCCTTAATATATAGACACCGCTATTTCTGCTTAATTGCTTTGATGCAAAGTCAAATGTTTAACCTGTGTTGTTTAACAGTGCTGTTCACTGTTTTTGAACTGTGTAAGACAGTTTTCTCGCCAAATATTTGCATTACTTTGATTAATAGATGCTTGCTGAAAACATATTTTGTCAACACTCTTCCTCTGTTAGATACCATATATTTAACTCCATGTTTTTCTCCAAAGTAATCCATGAAGCCTCCCTCACCTATTTAAAAATATAGGGGGGTATAATGTCCTAGGGAGTAGGTTAGGAAAATAAGTGACAGTAATAAATTAATCCTAACAAACATTGTATCACTGGAGAGGAGCCACTCCAGATTTTCCAGATTTCCAGATTTTCCAGATCTCCAGATTTTAGTTTAACTCTAGCGTGCAAGACATAGCTCTCACATCAGTTTGGTCAACCATCCGTTGGTGTTCTATGAAGCAATCAGAATTTTTAACTTCAGTTTTGGGCTTTGTGTTTAAGTCAAAGAATATATTTTGAAGAAGATTTTTTAAATGATTTGTATCAGATCTTGACTTGCTTTGAATAACCTTATTTTCCAGACACAGGTGTTTAGTACCTTCCAGTAGTCAGACTGTCTCACCCATTTGTGCTAGAACTACTGAGAGGCAACAAATGCAGCTCTGGGTATTTACAGCTATGTCTGTACCCATACCATTAGTCTCGTATTCGAATATCTTGACAGAAGTGAGTTCACAAGTCTTATGAGCCTTAATGACGACTTTGAATGAACTGATCCAACCATTTATAATAAAAAATGCATCCTCTGGTAAAACACTTCTTTTACCAGTACAGCAAGTTTTTAAAAGTTCTTGTTGACCAGAATGAAGCCCTTGTTTTCAATGTTGGCGTGTGGTGCATGACAAAAACAGATAAAAGCAGAGGAAGATCTGGAATGGCCATCTGGAATAGCCAGGCACTGGACTTAAAACTTCAGCACTATTGTACACCATCAAGTAACTGAGCATTTTAAGCTTACTTTCTCCTTGTCATGCTGGTATGTCATTTAATGCTTCCATGTAGCTATTTCTGTATAGTCTGCTTTGCTTAAGCAGACGTGAGATAGCCTGCTTCTTACTTCATCTGCATATTATCTGTAGCGACAGGCTCACAAGTTCAGTGAGGCATTTTGACATGATAAGAGCACAAGTTATGACAAGAAAACATCCTATTTTAAATTTGCATTTGTATTTGTTATATAATATGTTTTGGAAAAACACGTGCTTCATGCTTCAACGTATAAAAATATCACCATTTGCTTATATTTCAACCTCAGTGAAGGCATTGTCTTGGGTGAGGATAGTCTGGTGAGGTGGCATGTTATGTGTTTTTTTGATTCAGAAGCTGTAATGTTTTGCACCTGAAAACATGCAGAGTTATGCAAATACATGCTTTATGGACATTTTTAGAAGAAGTTGGCTGTTACGATGTCAGCTGAGTTATTTCTTCCATAAACAGACTTTTAGGTTTTTCTGTATGAAGGAACAAAACTGGAGAGAACATTTTATGAGTGAAGGAAGGGCAGTAACTCAGGCTATCAAAGAGAAAATATTATATAATCATTATTTATATGGTGTCTTATTTCCTTCCCTATAGTCAGTCTTATCTTAATTGTTTGTTTGCCTGATAATCGCTCAATTTTCCATTGTAATTCATGTGGTTCATTTTTCATCATTAGAAGAATACTACTTGCCACAATATGTTGTTAGTGAAATAATCGAAAGAAATCTGAAATAATGCACGATAAAACAATTCATGATACTTTGACCATTATACTTAAGGTCACTGTGCGTAAAATGTAACAGCCCACAGTTGTTCCATTGCACATGCAATATGGATGCAGTACAGAGTTATACCATTGGTACAGGAAATCATAAGATTGCACTAAAAAATGGGAGTGTTTCTCCCCATGGATGTAACAAACTTATAAGCTTAAAAGAAGTTAATAATATTCAAGCAGAATCAACCATCCTTATGTTGAACAGTAAATTTTAGTTAGGCAGACTAATTTAGTTAGACTTCTGAATCTGAAGTCTACATTGTGAGACATATTTTGTATCATCCTAACTCTGGAGCTTGCCATCATTTATTTCACTCAAGTAGAAATTTTGGAAACTGTTGTGTATTATTGTAAGGTGTATTTTTAACCTGGGGTCGCTACAAGGTAAAGACAGGGAGTAGTACACTGTTTGACCCGTCACAGGAATTCCAGATAAAACCCCAGAAGTTGAGTCAGAGATAATCACAAGATCTGGAATCTGCAATAACAAACTGTTCATATATCTACCTGTCAGACGTCTTCCTCTAAGGGAGGGACACAAGGTCACTGAAATGGCCATTTTCCATCCTTTTTTTGGGGGAGGGGGGGGACATACTTGGGGGTAAATGAAGAATCAAATATTTACAGGAAAATATTTTTCCACCAGGACTGAGTAAATTTATTTTAAATGTTTGTTAGTTTTATTTTTGTTGTTTTTGGCAACTTCCCATAAGAAGTAGTAAGTTAATCATGAGCATACAGTTTTGTCAACTGTTTGAGAATGATAAGGCTATTTCTAAGTTTAATTAATGGAATATATTCTAATTAAATAAATTAGGTATTAGCTTTTTCATTAAATGAAAATAAGAATACATGGAAGGAAAGATAGAGACACAAAAATGGAAGATGGATCACTTACTGAATTCAGTAAACCAGTTCTACCTACAACAGTGCAATACATACCATCAAGTGTAACCCCACTATCCTCCCGTTCTATTCCATTATAAATTCTTAAAATTATCTTAAATCCCTTGATCCACAAGAGATTTTGATTTAAGAGTTCCTAACACAGTCACAGCCATAGCTATTCAGGTAATAAGAGTGTTATTGCCCAATAACAATGGTTAAATGAGTGAGTAATGTTAGGTAGTGATGTGACAAAGCCAAACTCTAAGATTTCATTATTCTGAGCTTTCTGAAAGAAAAGTGTTGAAATCGTTAGAATCAGACAATTTTATCTGATTTTCTGCATTACAAGTAGCCTGATTGTGTTAAAAAGCAAAAGTAAACAAGCTATGATCTTTGCTCTGCGAGAGTGTTTAATCCATTTTCAATTGCACTTTGCCTGCAAATTCTAGAGAGGTAAGGAGAGTAGAAAAAAGCAGTGTTGCTTTGACTAAGTTGGATAATTTAAAACAGAAAATGTATTTGCATATTCCAGCTATATTCAGCAATCAAGACCTCTGTGAGGCAACTGAGGAACAGAAATAATTGTATCTCTGTGCCTGTGTCCGTGTTCCTCATACAGGCTGGGTGCCTTGTAGCCTTGCATTTATTTATCGGTGCAAGAGCCAGCTTTTGACCAGTGCTATTCTCATTTTTTCCTCGGCAGGGAGGGAACTGTTTGCTGCCCGGGTTCACACAGGAAGCCAGTGCAAGAGCAGCAGCTATTCTCCTGGGTCTCACGTTGGCACTCTGACAGCTGAACCCAGCTTCCTGCACTCTGAGCCCGGACAGGACACAGAGACACATTCATTTGGCCAAGGGGGAAGGGAACCCCTGCATTCCTTCCTTATTTTGTTTTTATTTTGGAGGGGCCAGTTGCAGTTTTCATTCAGGGCAAGGTTACTTAAACTTGATAATCAGTAGCCACATATTTTTCAGTATTTCTTAAAGTACATAGGGGATGAATTCCAGACAGAGCACAAAAACTATTTATCCACACCAAAAATCAGTCCCAGTGGCTTTTAGCAATGTATATAACGAATGTTAATAATTTGTTGGTGGTCAATGTGTATCTTCATTTACTGTAATTTATCTTGATATGCATGTAGTATATTTTTACAGGTGAAAGAAGCAGCATGAATAGCATACGTGCAATGAAAAGTATTTTTCCCTTAGGAAAAAAACTGACTTTATCTGGACTTATAAAGATATATTAGAAGCGACATTTAGTAACTTTTTTTTAGTTGAAAGGAAGGTCCATTGTTTTGAATGACTTCATGATCGTGCTATTTATAAAACTGAATTTGTTTTCCTGATTTTCTGAAAAAGGTGCCTTCCTGTTTAAGTTAATTTTATGTGTATATAATATACTGCTGTTGTACCAAAACAGAGTACGGTAGTAATATTTTATCATACTTATTAGTGTCAGTATTTTTTTTGCCAGTTCTGTTAAGGTAGCACTGCTCTTCTTCAGATGGCATCTCCATAAAAATGAGACCATAGCTTCTCTGGGGAAAAATATAAGTTTTTCTTGTATGCAGGATATGAGTCTGTATTACTTACGTGAGTCAAACACATTTTCATAATTATAGAGTCAATGTATTGTGACAAAATCAGATTATTTTTCTTCATTTGAAGAAAGGTGCAAAACTTTTTTAAGGAATGTAGTGGACCTCAGGTTTTCTAAGAACCTGAGAGTTCTGGTTTTACAGCCTAAGATATATCTTGTTAGTCATGTGCCTTTGCAACTTCAAACCAAACTGATTGTATATCTGCATGTGTATTTTTGTGTAATATATTGTGCACTCTGCTTTGTAATGGGCTGAATTTAAATAGTAGTTGCTAGTATGTCTTGGAACAGCAAAAGTGACAACACAGAGAATTATTACTTTCCTATCTAATTTTGTCAATTCTACAACAAGTTAAAAGCAATAACTATTTTTCTTTTGGAAGTACACTGTGTATATCACAGCAGAGGGTGGACTTAAGGGACAAAGCTGATACATAGCTTCATAGATATCTCTGTCTTGATTTGGTTGTTCTATATATACAGACTTGTCATAAAGGAGAAGATTTTAAAGGGATGAAGTAGAGGTAAGAAAAATATTGCAAAAACTGTAAAAAAAAGAACAGTTGATAATCAATGTGTATATTTTATTTCCACTTCTGTTATTTTATCGAATATAGAAAACTCCCTATTAAAGCTGTATTTGTTGTAGCTGGAAGGGAAGTGGGTAGAAGAACTATTGTGAAGAATTCTACAGGAAAGGAAGAGGTTTTTAGAAATTTTAAATAGTGGAGAGAGAGTAGAAAATATATAAAAAAATAAAAAATAGAAAATATATAAAATCAGGTTTGAGACCATCTAANAATGTGTATATTTTATTTCCACTTCTGTTATTTTATCGAATATAGAAAACTCCCTATTAAAGCTGTATTTGTTGTAGCTGGAAGGGAAGTGGGTAGAAGAACTATTGTGAAGAATTCTACAGGAAAGGAAGAGGTTTTTAGAAATTTTAAATAGTGGAGAGAGAGTAGAAAATATATAAAAAAATAAAAAATAGAAAATATATAAAATCAGGTTTGAGACCATCTAAGGAACCTGAAGGTGCACAAGTCCCTGGGACCTGATGAGATGTGTCTGAGCATCCTGAGGGAACTGGCAGATGAAGTTGTTAAGCCACTAACCATCATATATGAGAAACTGTGGCAGTCCGGTGAAGCTCCCACTGACTGGAAAAGTATAACTGGAAGCATAACCCATTTTTAAAAGGGGAAAAAAGTAAGACCTGTGGAACTACAGGCCTGTCAGTCTCACCTCTGTGCCTGGCAAGATCGTGGAGCATATCCTCCTGGAAACCATGCTAAGTCGCATGGNTTAAAAATTGGCTGCATGGTCACACTCAGAGAGCTGCGGTCAATGGCTCGATGTCCAAGTGGAAGTCAGTGACAAGCGGTGTCCCTCAGGGGTTCGTATTGGGACCGGCACTGTTTAACATCTTTGTTGGTGACATGGACAGTGGGATCGAGTGCACCCTCAGCAAGCTGAGTGGTGCAGTGGCACGTTGGAGGGAAGGGATGCCATCCAGAGGGACCTGGACAGGCTTGAGAGGCGGGCCTATGCGAGCCTCATGAAGTTCCACAAGGCCAAGTGCAAAGTCATGTTCATGGGCCAGGGCAATCCCAAGCACAAATACAGGCTGGGTGGAGAATGGATTGAGAGCAGCCCTGAGGAGAAAGACCTGGGGGTGTAGGCTGATGAGAAGCTTAACGTGAGCCGGCAACGTGGGCTTGCAGCCCAGAAAGCCAACCAAATCCTCGCCTGCATCAAAAGAAGCGTGACCAGCGGGTTGAGGGAGGTGATTCTCCCCCACTGCTCCGCTCTCACAAGACCCCAGCTGGAGTACTGTGTTCAGCTCTGGGGCCCCCAGCACAAGAAGGACAAGGACCTGTTGGGGTGAGTCCAGAGGAGGGCCACGAGGATGATCAGAGGGCTGGAGCACCTCTCCTATGAAGAGAGGCTGAGGGAGTTGGGGTTGTTCAGTTTAGAGAAGAGCAGGCTCCGGGGAGGCCTTATAGCAGCCTTCCAGTACTTAAAGGGGGCCTACAGGAAAGCTGGAGAGGGACTCTTTGTCAGGGAGTGTAGTGATAGGACAAGGAGTAATGGTTTTAAACTAAAAGAGGGAAGATTTAGATTAGATATTCAGAAAAAAATTCTTTACTAGGAGGTGAGGCACTGGAACAGGCTGCCCAGAGAAATTGCGGATGCCCCCTCCCTGGAAGCGTTCAAAGCCAGGCTGGATGGGGCTTTGCACAACGTGGTGTGTACTTTGGATGTAGAGCTTAGTGATACGGTTTAGTGGAGGACTGTGTTAGGTCATAGGTTGGACTACGTGACCTTGGAGGTCTCTTCCAACCTAAATGATTCTGTGATTCCGTGGTCATGGGAACCTGGGACAAGCACTTATAACAAGCACTCCAGCTCCACAGTACATGCTTTGCTTTTTTTTCTCAAGACTAACAGAAGATATCCCCATTTGAACTGCATGTTTTAGATGGAGACTTGGCATCATAGGAATCACGAAAGCTGAATCTGTCTTCTAGTAATTATTTGTGACAGTGAAGACTCTCAGGTTTACACTAAGGTATTGAGAGTCATGCTTGTCAAAATTTGTGAAGCTATATGTTGTTATATTAAATACCTATCAGTATTATAACCTCAATTCTTAAACACCATCAACAGTGTAATAACTTTGAAAAAGATTTTTTTTTTTTCTGAGGGAGAAATAAGATCAGTCACTGGCAATTCCACAGAGTGCAAAGTAAAGGCAAGGGAACGCTACAGGTGCTCATAAGTTGGATTAACTGTAGAACTTACATAGTGTTAGACTGATACTTTAGCAGTAGAAAGCACTCTCCAGCAGATTGCTTTCTTATAGAAAGAATCCACTGCAGGCAATATCACATAATTAAAAAAAAAAAAAATGAAAGAAGGAGTATACTATAAACTAATTTAATCAGTTTTAGGAGAAGACTTTCACTGGTAGGACATCATATGCAAGGCAAACTTCTCTCATTTCCTACTTGCTGAGGGACTGGAGTTATTTGGAACAGCCTGCAGAATAGCTTGCTTATCTCAAGGGGTGGAACACCCTTTCTGCATCACTCCCTGGTGACAGGGATGAACCTGGCTGCATACCCAGGTTTTGCTCTACTGTCTTAGATACAGCAAAGAAGGAACAAAAAGACTACGTACTTGCCCTTGGAGAGACAAACATATTGTTTGAATGTAAATTATGAACTTTTATTAAGTCAGCATGCAAAATGTGGCAAAATTTCCCGTTGTTGACAGCATGCATTACATTTGTCCCTCAATCAGAAGTAATAAATCCAAGTGGGAAACTAGCAAAACATCAACCTTCCAGAGAACCTGTCGTGCATTTTCTCCAGCACATTCATCAGTGTGGGGGATTTTTCACAGCTGCTGCTGGATGATACTGGCCAGTTAAAATGTTGTGTAATTTTTGGATTTACGTTGTGAATATTCAGTGAAGTGAATGCAGTCTCTTTCACACAGTACTATTACATATCATTAACATTTCATTTGGTCCACTTCAGAAGAAAGCACTTGCCTGGTGTAACCAAAATAAATGTGGCCAAGTAAATATCACAAAGACAATTTTTTTTTTTTTTGAGAACACTCAAAGAGAGAACACTCTCATGCTTTTATCATTTTCAATTGACTTCTTAAAGATCTGCCAAATATAAACTTTCTTATGATGATATCCACTTATGTTCAGTTGTAAGTATGAAAACAAGAAGTTAGTATCAACCCACTGGACCATAAAGAATTTTTCAACTAGATGCTATCCAGTTCCTGTGGAAGCTCATTATGTCCATAAATCACTTGAGTAAATAAGTGTGAAGGAATTTCATTCCAGGTTTCCATTCCTCCTTTGGATATTCAGTTCCTGCTGTAGCACCTTCACCAAGGAAATCATATGGGAAGAAGGTTATCTACCACACACAGATAGTTTATCCTTAAATACAAAAGAATTACTTGGATGTTCATAGACCTTCTTCCTTGTGATACTCTAACTTTAGTTACATATCCCTTTGTTGTGGATATTTGAAGATTTTATTGCTTTGGGTTTTCTCTCTTTCTTTCTTTCTTTCTTGAAGTGGAAATCAGGAAAATCATGAAGAAATGCTAATATTTAAACTGTTTCTGATCTTTCTTTTTTGTCATGCAGTTAGGTCCAAATAGGTAGTACATCTTTTCAAGTCAGTAGAATCAAATGATTTTATTTGTGGATATGAAGTAATATCAGCAACCTAAGCACTGTTAAAGTTTAGCTACATTTATTAAAATGTACATGTGTTACTACACAATAACAAACGAGGAGGAAAGGGATTCTTGATTTTATACAACTCCTTTCTCTTACAGCAGTGCACAGTTCTGAGCATTGTACTTTTTTTGTAAGTACTCCCATTTTATTGAACACAATTGGCATCCTGGATGTTATAGCTGAGAAAAATACAAGTTTGGGAAAAAAAATCTTGACATCACCCAGCATCACTAACCAGTGTATTCTTCCGCATCTCTATCAGTCATCTTGTCCTTTCTGAAAGATGAAATCTGTCAGTCTATATAATGTACTATGCAGAGTGACTATAGTAGATGCCAGCTCTTTTGCGTCACTTCTCAAAACAAATCCTTATTAGCATTCTGATACTGAACACTTGTCAGGAGAAGTCATTACATGTAGCTAAGCAACTGCATGTAGGTATCCCTTACTCAATGTACTGAGTGCCTTGGTAGATCTATCCACGTATCAAATTTATGCAACTAAACTATGGATCAATATTATTCTTCATGCATCATCAACAAACCTCTCATAGGCTAGCACAGCCCATAGGTTAGGATAAATTAAGGGATAAGTTCCCTTATGAGCTGGAATCAAGGTGGATTTCTAGAATTCTGGCAAGCCATTATTTTTCCAATGGCTGAGGCAGATTTTTTTTCTCATTGAAAACAGGAGATACAGACAAGTTCTGGAGGTGATAGATTGGCTAAAATTCTGTCACAAGTTTGGAGAGAAGTAATAAATTTATTATTAAAGTTTTGTTCAAGAAGAAATCTTATGCTTTAGCATTATTACCAATAGTTAATAAAAGAACCTTCCACTGTAGTTATGAACACTATTAAAATTGGGATCAGGTTTTCTGGAACTCTGTTTATAATGACTTTGTCTGTTGAACTCAGGTTAATTATGAGGGAGGCCCCATCTGAGGGAGAAAGCACACCACAGAACAAAAGGGATCAATTTTTTTTTTTCATTCTACTGTTTGAATTTTATCCTTTCTTCTTTCATCTGTTTTCATCTTATGGTAGCGATTATAAGTGCTAATGAGACATTTGATCTTGCTTCAGGCAGTCATTTTCTGGTTAACACAACAGGGGTATCAAGCATCTATTTTGGTGTTATAGGAAGGCAATGGCCTGAGGTCACATATTCTTGTCTCATACCTACCCACTTGTGGCAATTCTTTTCTGTTACCTGAAATACTTATTACACTATTTTATTTTTCTGTCTGCACCTCTTATATGAACTCCTTGTCACTAATTTATGTCAGGAAAAGATGTAACTCTTACAGGTGTTTCCAATTTAGAAGCCAGTCAGAACTATTTGAAACTTTTTTTTTTTCTTTTGGAAGCTAATTCTAGTCAAGTTGGAAATTACAGATGTGTTGTTTAGTTCAAGAAACAAGTGGTGACTGATGAGCAGAAGTATCGCTTGAACCTGGGACCCAAGAAGTAGAGTTTAATAAATTGGGGTATCAGTCTACAGAGAACAGTACCATTTGAAAACATGATTTCTTTCATGTTGGCTTAATTTTTCAGAAACCATAACCAAACCTGGCAGTTCTGAGCCATTCATTTCATCAGTCTTATTTATCAGCGGAAAGTCAGAGAATGCTTTTGGGCCTGTATTCCTCAAGCATTGACAATTATGCATATAGACAGCACTGCTGGTATTGTGTAATATATCCAGTGGAATTGGGAAAAGTTTTGAGTTAAAGGAAGCACTCTTGCTTCCCAATATGTGTGTAACAGGCAGACCCCAAAGATCCAATCTATTAGCATGAATTTTGCTTTTGAGGAAATAACTCCTGTTAATCACCATTGCTCTTTTATTATGGCGTGATCAATTTCTCATTGATAACTTACATGTTGAGCTCTTCTAGTGCCTACTTTCCATAAATTAAAGTTGGTGCCAGTTAGCCGTTTGCAGGAGGTAGACTTCTAGAAATGAACACAGGACAACAGAGAGCCTAATTAGTGGAAATACTTTCCTATAATCCAGTTGTTCTAAATCATAACAATATATGAGAAACACTCGTGCTCTAAGACTTATAGCAAATGCTGCTAAATATGTCTACATATGCATATGCATAAAATCTGACAATCAATGAAATGTATTCCAGTTTTTTTCATGAAGCAGAATGATACGTGACCATCAGATATATTCACTATGCAAAACCAAATTAGTGAGTTGTGATGCCTTTTTTCCCACCTAACATTGGGGTAGAACTTTGAGCTTAATTTAACAGATTTTACTAGAACATTTAAAAGCGTACAAATATAGGAAAGAAAAAGTGGGCTTTGTTTTTGATGTGTAGAAAAAAAGACAATAAGCCAAAAGAGAAAAGAAAAAATATCTCAAACTAACCTTCAAAAGCTGGTGAAATGTGAGCATTTTCTCTCTCTCTCTCTCTTTTTTTTTTTTTTTTTTTCCTGCACCAAACTATTCCTCTGAAAAAAATCATCAAATATTTCTAGGGCAATACCTTATTTGGGATTATCTCCTTTAAGTACTGTTTTATTTAAAAAATATAATTTTAATATTGTGACTGAACATTGTTGCCTAACTAGATTAGTGTAATCTTTAAAATCAGACTTCCAATGCAATAACTTGTAAGTGCAAATTTTCTTTACATAAATACTGTTAGAGTTACTTGATAAATATTTAAAGTTTTTAAAACTTCAAAGAAATTTTAGATTGTAATGATGAATTCCAATTAAAAAATATTTTGAAAATCTTTCAAAATTTTTTTGTCTTCAAATGTCTCTAGAGTTTATGAATATTTCATTAAACATTTCTGTGAGTGAACTTATTCCTTAGACTATTCCTGAATCTTAAAGACAAAAAGAATTGAAAGAAAATCAAAGAATGTTAAAAAAAAAAAAAAAAAAAGAAAATGTACAGAAATAATTTTGTTCTGATTATCAAGCAGGAACATATGAAACTGAATATGAAATCTATAGTCACTTAACGTATTTTTTTTCTTATTATTCTCAACTTTACAATTATGGAGTCCTACACAAATCAGTAAAGACACTCATATATATAATGTTAAATATGGTAAAAGATGTCAGTACTACAAACACTAATTTAGGTAACAATTAGATGAATTGATTTTACTCATAGTATAACTCTAAAACACACATATTGTAGATTATTTTCAGAATTGGGGACCACATTAGCAAAACAAGTTTTTAAAGTGTTTATTTTTTTACTATGTTAGACTTTGTTAAGTCTGCTTAGAACTGTGTTAGGGAGGAGAGGATGTGTTTTTAAAAATGGACAAATTTCTGACACATGCTGTCATATTTAGAATATTGGTTCTTGACATAGCACTTTTTTCCTCCTTCAGAATATGACTTCACGTATCAGTAGTCCTCAAATTCACAGGCACATGTCAGCTTCACCAGCTGCTCATTAATTTATGTATTTTAAAGAAGTCAAGGAAAGATGGAAAGCTTGTTTCTTATCAAGTGAGTCAAGTGTGCATGTGAACGTAATGAGGAAACATAACGGGTTAACAGGAGAAAACTCCCACACTTAATTCCTTCCTGTTAGATGAGCTCCTTTACCAGAGTTTGATCCTAGTAATGTGCACATTTCTAGCACAGTGTTTCTTATTTTAAAACAGTTGTGATTCATTGTATGGAGGTGGGGGAAACTGAGAAGCTTGTGCGCATTAGCTATTTTAAAAGAGGAAAAAAAAAACCTCTTTTTTCTGTCGTCACTTTTCTGGTAGAATTTTAGCAGACAGAATATTTAAGCATGATGGTTAATTTTATATCAAATTTGATCTGGCCACCAGTTACTTTCTACTTCTGCAGGCTGCTTACTCTGTCACTTAGTATTAGATGTATTACCCACAGAGTAGTAATTACATTTGACACATAATTATTATGGTTTTGATGACAAGAAGGCCTTTTCTTTTCCTGCTTTCATAACATATATTCCTGATAGTGCTGGCTTGCTGAATACAGTTAGTTTAAAAGCACTTGGATTTAAATTGAACCCTGGGACAAAGAACAAAATGAAAAGGAAAAGAAAGGGCGAGTACATTTGAAAATTCCACAGATGATCTCACACAAGTAGGTTTTGCACAGGAAAGAAAGCCTTTAAGTGTTGTTAATGCAAAAAGAGAACGAGCTGCCTCACTGCAGCCATGCCAGATCCCCAACAGGAAAGGAGTGCTTTTAAAGTTAATAAACTGAAGGAGGTTTGGAAAAAACGGAGGCTCCTGGCAAGGCCACATAAACTACACAAATGAGTTTCTAATCTTGCCACATGGGCATTTTTCCAGCTCTGCACTCTGAGTCACCCCCAGCTGCAGGCCTGGATGAGCAGTTTAACAATCCTTCACTTTTTTTTTT